>JABSTQ010001236.1:0-25000 GCA_013358835.2 Ixodes persulcatus | reverse complement strand
CGGGGGGGGGGGGGGGGGGAATCTCTGCTCATTTTTCTTTATTTTTTTCTGCGACTTCGATTGCGTGTGGTGAAAAACAAACGGGTATTTCACAGGTCATTAACGTCAGGGATCCGTTCTAAGCGGTATTTGCGCAAAATACAAAAATCGTTGCATCGCCCCTTTAATGAAACTCATTTGCCATTTCAGCTCCTGGAGATCCTGGAACGGATCTCCAGTAACCTCGACAGGACGGCCTCGGGGCTCGAAAACACCCACAGCACCCTGGTCCAACTGCTCCTCCTGCTGGCCAGCAGGGCACTGGAGCAGCCCGCAGCCCCGGCCCACCCCACAGCCCCGGCCCACCCCACAGCCCCGGCCCACCCCACAGCCCCGGCCCACCCCGCAGCCCCGGCCCACCCCGCTCCTCCGGCCGCAGCCCTCGCCGCAGCCCTGAACCCCGCAGCCCTGGCCGCAGCCCTGAACCCCGCAGCCCCGGCCCCGGCCCAGCCCGCTCTTCCGGCCGCAGCCCTGGCCGCAGCCCTGAACCCCGCAGCCCTGGCCGCAGCGCAGGCCGCAACCCTGGCCACAGCCCCCATCCCCCCTGACACCTAACTTTAAATTTATTTACTTATTTATTTACACATGCCAAGCCGGCCGTTTAATTTTGCTGCCTTTTATTTACTTATTTATTTACACATGCCAAGCCAACCGTTTAATTTTGCTGCCTTTTATTTACTTATTTATTTTTTACACATGCCAAGCCGGCCGTTTAATTTTGCTGCCTTTGAGATTGGTGCAATAGTCAGATTACAGCAATCGCCAAGAGCTGGGTTTGTCCATTTTCCTTGGCTAAGACCTGTGAAGCAAGTAGAAAATATTGGCTGGGCAACAGACAGATTTATGCTCAAGCAAGTCATGTCTCGTGTGTGACGAACAGCGACAAGTTAACAGTGAAGTGGAAGCTTCTCCCACCTCTTTGCACTTTAGCAGAGCGAACAGTGGAGAGGAAGCAAGCTCCCCTCCAGCCTTTGCTCTGCTGAAGTGGGAACAGGTGGGACGAGCCTCCACTTCATTTTTAACCCGTCGCTAACTATAGGGAGTGTTCTTTCATTCCTGTCTGGTGTCAAGAAATTTTTCATTGAGAACTTAAGAGGCCTGCAGTCTAGTCATGGGTTGCAATAGCAGCTACATTTATTTTGTCTTACCTAAGCAAGGAACTTGGCCTTTATGCTTTTTATGTGTATCCTTGTCATATGTCTGACGAAATGCAATCTAGAGACTATGTGCTTCATAGTGTCCTTAAAACATGTGATATATTCCTTCAGAATGACCCAGTGTTTATACGGTGCATCTCTATTCAGAAATAATTTTTTTATCTTTCGAGAATTTGCTATTGCTGCGCAAGTCGGAGAATTTTTTTTTGTGTCCTTTCGAGATTTAACTATTGTGCTCAAATAAGACGAGAATGTTCAACAAAACATCTGTGATATATACTTCAGATTGCCCATTTTTACATGGCTCCAGTCTATGCTCAGTTTTACTACCGAGAATTAAATAATACCGTCCATGTTATCACACTTTTATTTATGAAGTTACAAGTTTTTCTTTAAGAAATAAAGCAATTTTCAAAACAAACTACCTGTGCACTGTCTTGAGATAACACAATCACCTAACTTTGATGAAGTGCCATAAAAGAGATAATAAAATGGAGCAGAATGCAGGACGCTTTGAAGCATTTGTAATATGAAACAATGCTTACGACAACAATATCCCTGGTTCAATCAACAACTAAGAAATCAATCTCTGCAAAAGCAAACATTTCTTTCTAGAGGTAGTCTAAATTAATTCTCAGTTCTTTGCAGGGGCAAGCCAGATGACCTGTTGGTCTGGCAACTAAACCTCCAAAACTTTTCTGTCACTGTCCACTGCGTCTCATGCCTTCTGCTCATAAAATAAAAAAAGGCTGTATCGATATCACCGCGATGCACTCGACACGTATCCGGAGGCAGCACGCTGGCTGTGCGACGAACTTCACAAGGTGTAGGAGCTGAAGAGAGTGCGTAGCTTATGGACGGCCATGACTGTGGAGCAGGAAGCGAACTGTGCACTTTACGGCTTCCACGGGGAGGGCTTCACTGAGGGCAAGGACGCTGACGGGGTCCTTGGTGGTCAGGACCTCAGTCGTGGTGGCGAGAGGTTCCCCGTCGCCGACGGCATCCATGCTGGGCACCACCCTGGCGAGGGCGCTGAGGGGCTTCCCGACGGTGTCCCTGGTGGTCGGGACCACCGTCGTGGCAGCGGACTCCTTGTGTGTGGCGCTCCGCACGGGCACGTCTGCGGCGGGTTCCTAACCGGGCGACAAGGCGCTGCCTCAGAGCCTTTCCCCTGTCCGAGAGGCCGACCGGAAGGCCGACCGGAGGGCCGGCAGGAGTCAGACTCTCGGGAGCCGACGCTGACCCCTCCGAGCTCGGCTCAGAACCGTCCGAGCTCGGCTCAGACTCCAACTCTGACACTTCAGGGTCGGAGTCTGACTCCGGTTCTGGCTCGTTCGATGCAAGGCAGATGTTGTGAAGCACTGCACATGCCGAAATAATGGCAGTGGCTGTTGAAGGGTGGTAATACAGAGCCCGGTGCCTTTGCAGACACCGGAATCTATTTTTCAACAGCCCGATGCAGCGCTCCACAACAGACCTGACCGAGGAATGCGCCTTATTAAACCGGCCGCAAGGGTGGAGGTCGCGTGGTTCCCGGGGACAGGGGTGATGAGCCAAGGCTCCAAGGGGAAGCCGCTGTCACCTGCACATGTAGAGGACGGAACATATTACATTCTTTTCTTTTTAAAATGAAAGGCAAGAAACCAGCAAAAAAAGCTGTTTGCAACTATGTCAATTATAATGTAACTTAAGTGTGACTTAAAAGTTTGTTAATATTTCTGCACTACAGTATCAGCTTACATTATGATTAATTAGCACCAGCTTGCCTACACACTCCCTGTTATTTCATGCAACTATGTGTTTTCCTGGTGGGTCATATGGGATGTGTGCTCGATTCCTTAGGGGTGCTGTGTTGTATGCAAGTGCATTATTAGGCCCTGGCATCCGCAGACAAAAGCTAATGCTTTGTTGCTTTTGGGAGTGTGGCTGTGACCTCAGGCACAGGCAAAGCAGAACACGCTGGCCTTGTCTTTGGCGAGCAGGGGGATAAGGTGCCAGTTCGACGATCCTCTCTCCTAATCCTCGGGGGAGTTGGAGATGGGGAAAAGAGAGCAGGTGGCCAGATTGGAAGGGGGTCTGCTCCTGCCGGGACACGGAGGGTCTAATAGGAGGAGCTAGGCAGACCGAAGAAGAAGGGTCAGGGAAAAGAACCCATAGCGTGGGACAGAGGCGACCCGAGGACAGATTCGGCGAGCCCCAAGTGGCCAAGGAGGAATGGATCCCACTCCGGACAGACTGACGACCTTCAAAGCGACCAGGCGAGCCCCCAGGGATCAGCGAAAGAGCTCCAACTTCATGCAAAGTGCCTGCCTCCAGACTGACTCAACGAGCTTTAAACCAACCAGCAAGAGAGTACAGGCAGACAGTAACAGTGAGTGGGCCGAACCGGACAGCGACTTGCACTGCGGTCGCATGCCTTGCGCGGTCTATCACTGTCATGAGATTGGTGTAGTGTGGTTTTCGTAGCCTGCAGAGTGTGAGAGTTATGTGGGCATAAACAGAGATTAATGGCCAAACTTTGGGTGTTGTCTCACTTCAAGAAGTTCCAGCAACTGTGTCTGTGTGCTTCACAACAAGCACAGTTTGTGTGTTACTGTGGCTTTCAAGCAGTGGGAGCCACCGTGTGCGTAAGGAATGAACTCAGTATGCTCACCAAGCAGGAACCGGCCGTCGCGTGGCAGCTGCCCTTGCTCAAGTCGGTTTCGGAGCCAGGAAAATTGCCACACGAAGGAGTCGTGCACCGACCCAGGGTACCGTGGGTCGACGCACATTACCCGGCAGTCGGCGTCACACACCTGAAAGTGAGAGAGATATCGACATGTAATCACCTGAATCCACAAGTAGTAGATTGTACTTATGGTTCACAAAGCAGTCGCAATTCCAGAACCTTTGAAGTTATTTTGTCTGACACATGCATGTCAACACACCTTCCTGGATGCAAGGAACAACTACCTTAAAAAAAAAAAATTTTGTTTTATTTTGCTTGCACGTTTTAACTTGCACGTTTTAACAGACAAGTATTATATTTGGGAGAAGCGTCTCACGGCTCACATGCTACGTAGAGATGCTCGCGCAGTCGTGAGACCCCACAGCCCGCAGTCATAAAACGACATATTTACACCAGAGCCGTTTATTGAGAGAGTTTGGCCATACATTGGTTTGAATAGGCGAGCATCTCGGGCCAACCACAGGCCGCGAAACAGCCCCTAGCGGTGGTCGCGTGCTCTAAATTTGTGCCACGTTTCACCTTATGTGCGAGCGAAGGCAAAACTGGAAGCGCGAGCACGGAAGCTCCGTGCGTTCAGGCTTTGCTCGAGCGCGCGAGCTGGGGAGAAATGCAAAAAGCGCTGGTCTCGCGCTTCTAGCTTTGGCTTCGCTAGCAGGTAAAGTGAAACGAAGTATAATTTGAGCCGTGCCGAGCGGAACTCCGCGTCTCAAGACGCTTGCGCACCCCACCCTTTGCACTGCTTTCTTTCAGCCAGTCTCAGGACGCTGTTCTAGCAGTGCAGACAAAGGCATGGGCACGAGCGCGTGGCTTTGGAAAGTGCCTCCTATGCACGAGGTCTCGTACAAACAATAGCGTTTCGCTGAGCTAGGCTCACGCGCCTGTGCCTTTGTCTTCACTGTCGACATTTGTGAGATGGAGTAGAGGTCTCCTGATTGGTCGACGCTGTGTCACAAATTTAGTTTACGCTCTAAGCGTGGGGGGAATATTCGGCGCTGGCGGCGGCCTTTGCTCCGCCTATTGTCCAAACTCTCCTAATATACGGCTCTGATTTACACCATATCGGCTTTACGTTTTTTTTCGTTTTTTTTTTTCTACACATTTGGGACGCGTTTTGACTATAACGTAACATGAGCGTACTAACTACCATCACGTTGAGGGCGTAGAAGTATTTTCGGCACCAGTATGCCGCCTTCGTGACGGTGGGGTCGTTCTTGGACGGGCCGACGATGGAGATCATGGTCCCGTCCACGCAACCGATGACGCCGGGTATCCTGCCGAGCAGCCTGAAGCCCCTCTCCGCGTCGAACCTCTTGCTCGGCGTCTCGGGGAAGTGGATCCAGCCACGCTGGACCCCGAGACAACGCACGATAGCGACGGACACGGCGCGGACCGCAACGCTGACGGTCTTTTGGTCTCGCGCTACGTGTTCGTCGCTCGCGACTATGCCTTGGAAGCTCCCCGTAGCGTAGAAGCGCAGTGCACACAACACTTGAAGCTCCACAGTCATGACCGTCCACGAGGTACGCACTCTCCTCACCTCCGGTTCCACGCGAAGTTCGTCGCACAACCACCGCACCACGTTCTTCGGCAGGCGGTACTGCTTGCGGAAAATCTCCTCCGGGAGTTCGAATGCATCGCGGTGTTCACGATACAGCCTTTCGGGCGAAAAAAAAAGCTCTATCAAAGAAAAATTCAAATTAACGAGACGGCGACGCCTCGCCACCGAAAACATGGCTGCCAATGACACCTACTTCCGAGCAAGTACCTTTTGAAACGTACTCGGTACAAAGTGAAGCGTCAGTTTGTTGTCACGTCGGGTAGCCGACTCCGCCCAGTTTTGCCGACTCCGCCTACATTTTTCTAGGGAAATTACGTCACTTTTGCTTCCAACCAATCAGAGGTGATGACGTCACTTCCGTGTACTTTTAAAAGGAACATGTACAATGTCGAAACTAGCCATCCTGGTCTGCTGTCAACAGATCGCATGTTGGATGTGAACCATTGTAGCACTTATGCAGCCCATTTGTTATTTTATTCTGCGTGTATTATACCCACTGTGGAAGAAATACATTTAGGTGGTGACTCTGGCCGCTCTTCCCGCGGGGCGCGAGCGACAGGATCGTGTTCGTAGCTAGCCTCGAACAAGGAGTATACACTGTTTCACCTTATGATATGTACCACGGGAAAGGCTACAAGCGCGAGCTCCTTGCTCTGAGGCACATCCCGGCGGCACAAGCTCTCGTCACTTAAGAGCAGCTGCCAACGCTATGAGCTCGCGCTTCTAGCCTTCGCTGTGGTCCAACATAAGGTGAAACGAAGTATAGTTGTTCCGCGCCGCCGCGGAGGGCGCTGAGGTGTGAGCACCAGCCAGAGTTGCGCGTTTGATTCCACGTGCCGCGTGCCGCCCTCGCCGAGATCCGATCACGTGAGGAGCCATATCAAGTGTCGTGCAGCAAAGTAGACGTTGCACGCGCCCCGGCGTACGTTCCCCGGCTTTTGAGCGCGCCGTGCGCCTCGAACGCGCGGCGCTGCTATTCGCCGAATTCAGTCACGTGAGGAGCTGAATCCACATGCTATGCATGAACGCGCAACTCTGGCTCCCGTAGGGAGCCTATACAGGAACTCTAAGCACCGTCGGTATGAGGTCTCTCCACGGCGGCCACGGTGTCGGGGGCGTAGCTTGCTCGCCTTTTTCGCGGTGTGGTGGTGGTGTGCGGTCAGTGGCTGGCCTCCTGTTTTGCTTTGGTGCTGTGTCGATCACAGGTGCCACCATCGTGCACGAAGATGAGCCTTAACCCGAAGAAGAAGTTATGCTATAAGGATGGGAAAGACGTGCTTCGTTCCCAACTGCAATTCGGGGTACCGGAACTGTGCACATCGAGTGTCCATGTTTAAAGGTCCATCGAATGACGCTCGCCTGGAGCAGTGGCGTCGTGCAATCCCGAGGGCCGATCGCAAGTTACTACCTAGTCTCCTCATCTCATTGACCAAGTGAAGACCAAGCTTGACAGTCTAATTTCTGTCGAAGACTGGGAATGCGAAGATGACTGGACAGAAAAGGCTCAGGAAACCAAGGCAGTGGACTGCATGCTATATTATGTAACTGTGTTTTTGAGCGTAAAAATAAAAAAGCCACACGCTGCCCTGAATGCCGATCGGCTTTCAGCATCGACAAGAACACTTCTACTGAAGCAGCACTGACAAACGTGAAGAACAGTGGAGGCCTTATACACCCCAATAAGAACCTTTTCCAGCTACTGAGGAAAGCGGAACAGTTCTTCGTGGAAAATAAAAGCCACCAGGCTGTCTACTGGGACACAATCGACAGTGTTCTTGACACATGCACAATAACGTTTCCATGCGCTGAACACAAAGAAGAAACAAATGCCCAGTTGCTCCACTACTACTTCTGCATGCGAATGCGACAACACTGTAAGCATATTACGATGAGTAGGAACAAACAAGCTCAAGGAATAAAGAAATCAGCAAAGCAGCGCTTGTCTTAGTTTAAGGGCATGGGCGAGAAACACAGGATGTAGGAGATGGCGTTCTTTGGTAGTATGCAGTGAATTCAGCTTTTATGTACATTTTACAGCAAAACTATTTGTCAGGTATTTTTTTTACCTGTAAGACGGGGTGACACCATATTGTGAGAGCATAGATTAAAAGTGATTTATGTCTTATAACCGCTACTATTGTTTGACTTTCAGTCACTATGTCATCATACTGTGTCATCATTTCAATCACTATGTCATCATAAATAGGATTTTTTTCTGCTCACAAGGTTTGTATGTTCCACAGTACAAGTTTACATTGTATGTATGAACCATTTGTAATGCTAAAACCTTTATGCGCATGTAAAGAATTATTTAGGCCCCACTATGTAACATTATTAGAATTTATTTTTTTCAATAAGGCAGGAGCAGGGTGGAAAAAATCACCCGACCTCATATAAAGCCACGCAATCTGTGTAAACAATTTACGGAACTGTAACCAAACATGTTGTTTGACAAAACATGCGAGCACGACCCAGGTGTTTACTCTAAATTATTGAAGGCCCAGTAGATTATGCCGGAAAGTTTTATATTCATACGAGTATTTTTGTTACGTTGAGTCATCATCGGAATTTTCTCGTTTAAAAAAAAAAAAACAAAAAACAGGAACCGCACGGGGAAAAAGGCAATCAGTGCCAGTGCGCCAACATAAATCCATCATTTCACTACACAGTGCACAGGGACCGAGTAAAGAATACATAATTAACTCAACTCTGTGACGTCACGGCGCGGTGGTGGTACGTCGGTCGCACTTCCGGTCTGGGCTGTGGGCAGAAGTCCCCATGCCAGACGTGTATTCCTGCGTTGTTTTGAAAGTAACCAGACAAAAATCTGCCTTCTCGTCAAAACGCCACGCCTGGGGCCGTAATAAATGTGTCGAGAAAGGTTTGAAGGTCAGTTTTCACGTGCTCGGTTCGTCCGAGAATCTGGATATGTGCCGTGAAAAGGGAAGAGCAGACGCCGTCGGACACGATTGCTTGGGAGGGAAGCACTTTGGGTCGAATTCATGGATACTTGTGGTCATCAGATTTATTTGCTTTGTTCCAACATGAACGCCAGAAAACAGTCAAGTTGTGCGGACCACCTGCGGACTACGTTCAGTGCGTCTTCAAGTTCAAACGGCCGCCTGATCGTTCGAACTGTCGTCTGCTCTTTCAAACGTTTCTGCTTGTCGTCTGCTCTCTTAGACGACGCCGGCCCGTAGACCAAATGTTGGCCCGGTACTTACGATAAGAAGTAAGTGCAGGCCTCAAAAGACTTAAATTTTAAGGTTGGTAAGCAGGCTCGATGTAAACAGTAGATACAAGGAGATGTTGATCATTGTTACCCGTGTCCAGCACCGACTTGTTATGCCTAATTCACTTGGTCCGATTCTGCTTGCGATTTTGAGTATCGACGTCGACCATCTCAGCTACGGTTCACGCTTTTGCAGACCGAGCGGCGTCGCGACTGAAAATCGCGGGCGAAATCTCATCATGCGAATCAGGCTTTAGCGTACATACTTCGGTGTCCACGCGGAATGAATCGCCACATGTCACATTATTCACGCGAAGTTTTGCGGTGTAGCGAGCCTCGGTAATTTCGCTGACGCCGGTCAAGATAGTCAGACATCGCCAGGAAGACGTAGAATCAACAATTCGAACGCGAAAAAGGGCAGGGGGACTCACACCGGCGCCGACAGCATCGCATTTCAATGGTTTGTTTATGGGCGACGGCGAGCTTCTTGCCCACACCCCCATCGCGCATGCGCGGCGCCGGTGGCGTCCGCTAGGGGCACTCCGGTTTGTTTGTAAACATGAGTTGGTGTCTCTATACAAGCCTTCACAAGCCCCTCTATATGAGGGCGCCATCTATCCCCGTGCGAGTGAAGCGCGCTCGGTGCGCCGAACACAATGTGGTCGCCGCGCGAGACAGAGAGTCATCACCTAAATGTATTTCTTACACCGTGGTTATACCTCATACTTTTGTCCAGCGATCGGGTATTTCACGCTGCCCTGTTACTAATAATCCAAATTCCTCGCAAACAGGCAAGAAGCTGGCGATGTCCCAATAAACGGTGCTGGGACTACGACCGGTTTGGACAGACGTCCCAGTGTCCAAGCCATCGTCGACGCAAATGCACTCTTCGGAATTTGGCCTCATCGTGGATTCTACCGCCCAGGAACTTCGACTTCAGTCATCCTTGAGTGCGATGTGTATCTACGAGGCAATAAAGCTACGTATAACCTGAATTGCACAATTTCGTTTCGGAGATTTGTGGCTCGGGACCAAGTGTAAAGGATAAACCTTTAGTCTCAGGAGTCTAAATCCAAGGGCGCAACGTTTAGACCCAGGGGTCCAAGTGCAAGGGCCTAACAGTTCGTCCTCGGGGTTCAATTGAAACGGTGTAACAGTTGGTCCCAAGGGACCAAGTGCAAAGGCCTAACAGTTGGTCCTCGAGGTGCAATAGACCCATCCCAAAACTACTCCCTCTTCAGGCAAATCTGAAAACCCTGCACAGTGACGTGCGCAAAAGACACCATTAATGTGGCAAGGCTATTACTTGTATAATACTGTTCTAAAGTGAACTATATATAAGCGATCGATTTTCCATTTTTATCGTGTCTTTTGCACACGCAGCTGTGCAGTATTTCAAACTCTGCCAGAAGAGGGCGTAATTTCGGGATGGGTCTATAGACCGATCTCACCAAGCGTTCCACGCATGCGTGACGCCGCCATAACTGTAGTTCGTAGGAGGCAGACGCCAGTTCACGAGAGAGCTCATGCCGCCTCGTGCTCTGCTCGCGCGGACCTCCAGCAGGGTTGTCCCGCGTGCAGAAAGACTACAGCTCCTACGATGCATGTCGGCAGCGGTGGCGTACTCAAACTAGCTGGTGAGATCGGTCTATTGAAACGGTGTAACATTTGATCCCATCGGAGGAACTGCGAGAGACTAATGGAGGGGTGCAACCGTTACTCCCCTTCCCGTTAGTCCCCGAGGGAACTAATGGTTGTGGCAACGCACTTGCTCCCCTCGGGGACTAAGTCGCGCTCCCCTTTTTCTTAGAGTGTATTATTAATCGCCACACGAAGTCGCGTATGATTAGGAGGTGCTAGAGAATAGGTTTTGCAACTCCGATCGAACTCACCGCCCCACACGAGCCAAAAATTACGTGTCGCGCGTGCGTCAGTTTTAACAGTTCAACTTCAATTAAAAAAAAAAAAAAGCATCTCCACTCGCAAAAGATGAACGAAGACGTGTAAATATACAGCAGAGGTAGCACAGTATTGCCCCGATATAGGATCAAATCTGAAAGATTGTGCCGTTACCATTTTGGTCCAGCCAATGTCTGTGAAAAAAGGTATGGGTCGCGCCGACGCCATCCTGACATACCGTACGCGACGCCGTTTTTGGTTGAGTGTCAGGAGTGTCCTGCGTGAATGGGCTATGCCGGCGAGGTATTCCTATTTCTTTACCGCCCAAAATCCGACATTAAAAAAGAAAAGAAAAAGAAGATTAATAAGCAAAACGGAATCTGCTTACTCGAGAAAGACATCCTTCGCTGAAGCCTTGACAAAACTGTGGCGCCCTCATTTCGGGTATTACAAACTCACCTGACCGTGCCTCGCACAAATTATGGCACCTTCACTGAGATTTTATTTTTGTGTGTAGTCCTGAAGAAACAATGCCGCCAGACAATCGAAAGTGCCAAATTCATGACACCCCCGCTAGGGTACGCGATTCTTATCTCTGTGTGGTGACACCAAAATATCTAACGTCCCAATGCTTTTTTTTTTTTTTGCTGTTGTTGTTTTTGGTACTCGTGAAACCACGTCTCTTGTTTCATGCTCTCAGCGTCTTAACTTTGACCCATGCTTCGACGGCGTTCGAATTTGTTTTGAATATTTATTTTGTGATTTTGCGGTCGGCATCAGAGCAGGCACGCCATCTGCATGAAGCAAGTCCTGACGCGTCCCATTTTGCGACCCTCCCTGGGCAGCGCAGATGGCCAATACCATAGAGTTATTACAAAAAACGCTAGAGGTTCAGGTGGCGCTAGTGTGCTGTTGCATTTTGAAGCAGACAGCAAGCAGTTAGAAGTTGATTTCCGGTACTGCATTTCTATGGGAAAAAGCGAGCGCATTTTCTCTCTGCGCTCAATTATAAGAGCAAATATCACGAATAATTTGTACGTACTAGGCACATTGGAACATTTCTTAGTCACGCAAACGAAACAATTGGTCACTTACAGCATTTTTATTTGACATTCGTGGCATGAAAAACGGTGCTAAAACCACTTCGTACGTTTATTTATGTGCACTGTCGGGCACCATTAGCGCGAACACGGCGTCGACGCTTTCCAGCATGGGGGATATACGTGCCAAACGAGCGACGGACATATGGAAAACCAAGAGAGACGGAAAGAACTACGCAGTAACACTGGATAAGTAACTCCTTGTGCATGCAGACGATCAAAATAAATTGAAAGCCACGTGATATAGTCAGATTTGCAATAAATAAGTACTGTTTTATTCTTTCTGGTCATGAAAATGTGCGAAGATGCTTGTTCTGGGTTCAAATCATCACCTATCACCCGCACTCTCCAAATCTTTGCAAATAAGAGGAGCCAGAGAGCACGTGCCCAATAAAAACTGCCCGACATAGGAAATAACAAAAAGACACACCTTTCGTAGCTCACGTACTTTATTTTTTGCGTTCGAATGTTTTTTTTAGCCGAAAGATGCACGAAGGAGTCATTTTCATGCAATGACAGGACGGGCATATTAGCAATATATAAGCACCACCGAAATGCTAGCAAACCTTGAACACACTCTACATTCTTTTCGATCGTTAGTTTGCTTAGAATCGTCGCTCGTTTTTACATACCTTCCTTGCAACAGAGGTTTGGGCCTGAAATAGAGCGAAGTTTAACATCGTTTAGTTGTAAACAAAAAGGCTGCAACTAAAGCAATTACACTTTCACAACACCAATAGAGCTATATACTATCCGGTACAACCGAAATGACAAAAGTTATTCATGTTATTTTCCGGCGAAGAGACAAAATTCACGCGCGTTTTCCCATAGGAATACACAGGGAGGCTGGAAATGAAGACTGCATGCTGTCTGCTTCAATTTGCAACCGGAAGTCCCGTAGACACTAGCGCCAGCTGAGCCTCTAGCGTTTATTGTAATAACTCTATGGCCTATACAAAGCAGCAGAGGGAGATTAACTGCTTTTTCCACCCATCTTTGACCTCGTCTTCTGATAAGTCACCAGACCTTCTTCTGTGTCTTCGTGTGGCTGTGAACGAGTGCGAAGGCTGCTCTAGCAAATCAGAGCGGTGGTGCGAAACACGTGACCGCTCTCCGTAGGGCAAAAACGCTTGGACGGAAATTTGTCACGTGACTGCTCTGACGAGCTGATGGGGACACTGGGGCCGTAGTCTTTGCCGTATTCCAAGTTATGGTGAGTTGTGGGACCACGTAGGTCCGGTTTGCGCCCGTCAGGTGTCAGTGCTCTCTTGTTTTTCGTGCGTTGCAGTCGCAGCGGTGATTTTTTGTCTTGAACGGCCGGAATACGTCTATACTAACTTTATGGTAATGGTCGTTTATTTCGTCGGAGTCCATGGAATTATTGTGCTGTGTTTGTTGGACGCGTTTCGACAAAGAGCTCCTCATCGGCGGTCGCGAGACTTCCGCTGAATGCGATCGACCGCCTTCAACCTCAACATTGTGTTTGCGTTATTTTGTGCTGCCCGAATCGGATTGTGCATCTATCACGACAGAGAGCTGCTCATCGGCGACCGCGAGACTTCCGTTGGATGTAAGCGACCGTTACATCACCGACGTTGTGTTTGTGAATTGTTCTGTGCTGCCCGAATCGGATTATGCATCTATCACGGATTACATGAGATCGCTGTTTTATTTGTAAGTACTCTGCAAGCATTCTTCTGATAGTAGTACTGCTTCCGTCTTAATAAACCAATTTACCGTTTACAAACATGAACTGCCGCTTACGCCCCACGCAACTCCCGGTCGTTCCGTCTTTGCCAGCCTGTCGAGTTTTGCTTACGTCACCAGAACTAGAAAGCATCAAAGTAGGTTTAGGCGAAGGAAAGCCTTGCTAAAAGTTTGAGTACATTTATTTTAAGCCTTTAAGAATTTTGTAGCTTTGTCACAAAAACTTAACATTAGGTCACAAATGCTCGCGTTTGAGGTTTGACATTGGTTTGTCGAGAATTCGCGGCAGAAGAGGATAAGACCCACGCAAGTTTTTTTTTTTTTTTTCAAATTGAAAAAAATACTGTGGTGCACATGTTTCAACTTGCTAGCAATCATTTCTCCGTTAATACTTTTTTATGAAGTGCTCGGGGGTTTGTGCCCTATTCTGTGAATGTGTTGTACATTTTGTATTACCTCTTCTAGCTGAATGAAGTGAGAGTTACTGCGCAGGTGAGCTAGTGAACGATTATGGTAAAAAAACGAGACTAGGGACAAAAAATCGGGAAAACACAACACGTCTCAAAACTTTTTGAGACAGTGTTGTGTTGCCCCAATTTTTTGTCCCTAGTCTCGGGGTTTCTTCACCATGCTCTTCTAGCAGCAGTACACCCTTTTGGAAGGGTGTACAGCTGCCATCACACTCTAATAAAATGATGTAGAGCAAAATCACACCTTTTTTCAAGGGTGTAAGAAATTACACCGGTTTTTGAGGGTGTAAGAAATAACACCTTTTTTCTAGGGCGTTTTTGTACACCAATAAGGGGGTGAGTTGTGACAAGACTTGTGCCTATCTCAAATACTGTACTCAAGATACTGTATCTTAAATACTTTTTGAAGTATCTTGGTATCTTGCAAATGCCTTTTATCGAGAGTATTTGATACTCTATTTTAATTACGATTACGAGTATCTTGTACTCATTATCCTAAATACATTTTTGACATTCCGCTATTTTCCGAGTTTTTCGGTATGAAGTGGCGGGGGCGTGGCACGAGCAAACATCAACATTCTTTCAAGCGACGAAATCCTGTTGCTAGCTCCGATTAGTTACGGTGACTTTGACTGAGCTCGTGAAAACATCGCTTTTTTGCCAATAGACCGATCCCACTAAGGGTTTCACGCATGCGTAACGCCGCCATCACTGTAGTTTATAGGAGGCAGGCGCCAGTTCACGAGGCAGCTCGTGCCGCCTCGTGCTCTGCTCGCGCAGGCCCTCAGTGGGGCCTGCGCGAGCAGCCCCACTGAGGCCCCACTGAGTGGGGCCTGCGCATGCATCTCCCACGATGCATGGCGGCAGCGGTGGCGTAATAAAACTGGCTGTGAGATCGGTCTATTGTGACTCATATTTACGCCCAAAGTTCGTACAATGAAGGTTCTCCCCTCGACTTCCCAAAGGCGCCTTTTGTTTCTATAGAGTTTCCCCCAAAAAGATCCTCAAACAAAAGGTGTGGTTTTCCGGAAGTAAAGATGCCGCCCTGAGGCGCAACGCAGACAGGGAAACGACCTACGACAACAATGCAGACTTCAGTGTCAGGAAAATAACAAATAGAAGAAAATGAGAAGTGGACACACAAAAGCTATACATTTTTGTTTCGCTTATTGTATATTCGACCCCGCTAAAGCAAAACGTCAAGGTTGTTTTTTTCTTCGTGTTGTCCGTTTGGCACTTATTGCTCTCGCGAACACTGTCCGAAAGGGAACATTGATAAGCAGAGAACAGTACAGGAAACGAACTGCGAGCTGGACAACCTCTCAAAATTCCAACAAAGTGTCCGCCAACGCTGAGTGCCTTTCTGAACGCAACCTACTTGAAGAAGGTGCGACCACTGCCGTGGCTATTATGTGGGTCCTTTTTGTTGTCCATTCACTCATATCCGTGTCCCAAGTTCGTTTACAGTGAACTCCCCATATGGATTGTAGTTAAACGATGCGTCTAAGGTGCGCCGTCTTTCGACGAGTTGGCCGGATCCCCCCATTTGTCACCCCCACACCTCGGTGTTTACCCAACACAAGGCCTGTGCACATGCCCACAGGCCTTGTGGGCATGTTCATGGCATCTTTTTTAATAGAGCGCGGAGCACGGTGTAATGAAAAAATACCAACAATTAATGAATTCGACGTTAAGTGCCGGATCACTCCCGGAAGTAGTCGCCAGAGGATGCGAGCTTGACCCACTTGGGCTTTTGTGTTGAGCTGGGCACCCCGCATGCTGCATTGTTCATGCAGGCCGGAGTGGTAACAAAAAGAGCCCCTCCTCCCCCTCACCGGAGAGCACGAACTCCAGCCGAACGCTGATGCCGCGTTCGGTTAATTCAGCCGAGCGCTGAGCCATTGTATTTGTTGTCCCCATCCATCTAGTTCTAAAGTTAACCACTTGGGGCGCCACGGTCTGATCTTCTCCCCATAAAGCTACCTTTTTCTTGTCCCAGAAATGTTTTGTAACATCTATCAGTGATATTAACACGCGCGTCGCCCAGCGAGAGCGTGGCCGAATGGTTACCGGGCTTGGCTCTCGCGCGGGGGATCCGGGTTCGATACCAGGGAGCGGACTTCTCTTTTATTCTTTCAACTTGGCATTCTCCTAAGTTCGAGAACCTTGTCGTCTGATCGAGTTACGAATGTTCTACCCGCCTAACTTTCTATGCCGAATGAGTAGTAGAACAACTGTACGGATTCGGCCAACAGCCAATCAGCGCCCGAGGGGGCGAAGCCAAACCCCATCCGACCAATCACAGCGCAGGAGGGCGGGGCCAAACCCAATCCAACCAATCACAGCGGAGTAGGGCGGGGCCCTTTCCCTCTCTCCCATCCCAGTGACCAATGACAGGCAGTGGGCATCGATGGCCCCGCCCACAGGACATTAGCCAGTGACCAATCGGAGCTCAGCGAGGTCCCGTCACGTGTGAAGTCACGTGTCAGGCGCGTGCCAGAAGCGTGTCACTTACCGCAGACCGCAAACCGCAGACCGCAAACCACAAGTGTGGTTGACCAGGTGTTGACAGCTGCGGTCATCATCTGACAACAACCACGTGATGTCACACAGGGTCCGAGCTTCGTTCGACAGAGGGCGCTATAGGACTTGAATTGCGACGCTCAGGGCGTCTCACGTGTGATGTCGCAGAGGGTTCGCTGCGTCCGACAGAGGGCGCTCACATGATGTCGCACATAGAGTAACTGTATAGGCTCTGCTTGCAGAGCCAGAGTATCGCGTTCCTTTTCCTTTCGCCGCCATCTCCGTATTGGCGGTGGAGTGGTCACGTGGGCAGAAGTGGAGCCGACCTTCGTGCGGGAAAGCGGCCTTCCAGAGCGCCGAGTTTCGGGTGAACATATTTTCCGCTTTGCGTTCGAAAAATATAGATCCTAGACTAAAATTGAACGAGCCGAAGGCTTCCTAAGTCATTGAACATTATGTGCGTCAACTGAGTACAGTAGAATCCTGTTTTTTATAACGCGAGCGATGTTTTAGGACATCCGTTTTCAAGGTATGTGAAGCAGACGACACGGACGACGATCGCGTTGCTCGCGTCTGCGGCTCTCGCGGAGTGATACGCGATACGCGACCGGCACATCCGGCCATCTTGGCGAGTAGGTGAGCTCTCGTTCGAAAGCGAGGGGACGGCTTTTTCGTTAGCCGCTGCGTCATTTACCGCAATGAATTTAGCATGCGCGTAAAAGAGCCCCGTGAAAATGACAGGCTGCTGTGTTACGAAGTGCACGAATCGAGCGGACAGCGACAAGAGCTTGTACCGGATTCCGACGGCGAGACACTCGAATTCGCAAAATGGCAAGAACTTTAGATAAAAAAGAAAAAAAAAAAGTTGTGCACAATTTTAGCATGAATGCGCGGGTGCTCGACTTTACTCAGATTCGCATATATTTGGGACGCACGACGGTAAAGCACTGCTCAGTCTACCAAAAACCAAATAAACTGTCTGCTAAAAAAAAAAAAAAAGTCACAGGTTGAGCAGCGGCAGCCGCTCTTCGATTAAACACAAGGGGAAAATAAGGAGGCCTGGGTTCTTTTGCCTCTTGCGATCGCTCGAGGGAAAAGGTCCTCCAAAAGTTGGGCAGACAGCGGGCTCACGATGCTATATGCGCCCCGGCAACCACGACTTGACGACTTCACTTCAAACGATTTCTGCGATCGAGAGGGAAACAGGAAACGACGGGACAACGATCACGCACATGCACGGCTCGTCGTCGCACGCCGCACTATTTTCCTTCCGCAGCGCGCCGCAGTACGCCACAGCACGCCGCCTCGCGTCTGCGCCTTCGTGCCCCTGCAAAAACCGACCGTGGCTTCCCGCAGTGCTTGGCTCCAGAATGGCACCATCGCGGTACTCTGCTCCGCAGGCGGAGCATATACAGTTACTCTAATCGCACAGGGTTCGTGCTGCATCCGAAGGAGGGCGCTGCGCTCCGGTCACATGACGGTCACGTGTTTTGAATTCGAATCGCTGCGCGGTAAATTTTATTCGATAAAAGAGGCTCCGCCACCAGCGGGGAATCGAACTCGCGCCCTCTTGATCACCAGCCCGACGCGGTATCCCCTGAGCTACGAGCGCATCGCTTCCGAAGACCGCTTAAAGCGCACTCCAAACCAAAGCTTCTTTTTGCGGCTGTAGGTCGTGCGGCTCCGGATGTGACGCATTTCGCGTCGTTTTTGCTGTTTCCGGGCGCGCCTTCTGAGTCAGAATCGTGCGGTTTGGTTTGGACGGTGAAGCTTCGGGCGAACGCGCAAGGGCGCACGCAGGCACGAGCGCACTCTGGCGGTGAAGTGACGACCAATCAAATGCAGCTTTGGTCCCGAGCTGGTGTCCAATGAAAATTAATCTGTGGGATCGGTGCGCTGGTCCGCTGGTTGCGCCGCGCCGTCGCGCCGTCTTCATTCCTTTGCTTTCGTGATGGCATCTCGTGTGGATCCCACGTACGAAGCTGGAATTGCTGAGCATTAATGAACCTTTGTGTGGTAAGGTACGTCAGCAATGCAAGAACCGTCAACATGACTCGGCTGACTGCTTTCGCGGCTGCATGTGAGCAGTACTTGAGGAGTACGAAGAAGAAGAAGCGAAGGGCCATCCGCACGCAGTTGAGGTCTAGAAAGATGCTCGGCGAGTACGCCGCCACTGTGCGACAGATGTACCAGGACCCGACGGCCGGGACTTCTTCGAGTCCTTCTGTATCTCAAGAACCAAGTAAGTTATGCTAGCTTTTATTTGGTATGTTTAGTATATTTTTCATCATATGTACCATCGCATAAATATAAACGTGAAGCGTGCACCATCTCAGTGAATTAAGGTACTGTACTTTCGCTAGACGGCAAATTCACAAGGTTTAGTCTTGCAATACTAACGTCTAAACGCTTGGCTGACTACATGAAGGTACCTTGCTTCCCCCAGCTCTCGCGATCGCGTGCGAGACAAAAACAAGCGCTGTCTTTGCCTGTGTGTACTACCATAGGTACTATCAGGTGGGTTTAAAGGCTCCTTGCACTAAACACCGCAGGTATACTCGCTACACTAGCTGTCTGGCATGCTTTGTACAGGTCAATAATCACAATCAGGGATCACTACTTTTGTCACACCTAACGCAAACGACTGAATTTTCGTGAATTGGTCCCAGAAGCTTCTGCCCGATGGAACGGGTCGCTTTGAGAAATTCGTCAAGTATCGAGCTATTGCAAATAGTCCTTTATAGTATTTGTGTAGGTGCAAGCCTTTTCAGTGCATGTAACGATGTGTAAGAATCGGTCCTTTTTTTTGCACTTTTTTTCTAGTGCTGTATATCAACAGTTCATGTGTGTATAAATGCTTTCCTGAGTCCCATCTGTTCAATAGTGCATGTAGCCAGTTGTGTTTGTGTATTTTCAAGGTTTGAGCATCTCCTGTCTCATTGCTCCACTGCTGACCAAGGAGACTACGAGCGCCGACAACACTATCTCTGCAGGAGAGAGGCTATGCGGTCAGCAACGGTAAAGCGTTCTTCCATATTCCACCTAAATCACAAATTTCAAGGATCTTTATCAGAAGCCAAGCTTTGTCATAGGTCATAGGCATGCCATCTTTCCCGTTAACTGCATATAGCATTTTCAGATGCAATAAAACTCTGTATGCAGCGTATGGTCCTTACAGTACACGGAGAGATATATCCACATGCTCCGTCAAATACCCTTTAGCTAACACTCGCGAAGCCGGAGCGGTTAATATTTAGCTAACACTTCGGAAGCCAGCCAGGGTTGCAATTACGTTCCATGTGAACCCCGAGTGAGGCGCACATACTTTCTGCAGCAACACCAGTTTGGGTTCCGGATCCCACCCTGACACAGTTTGAGGAGGTCCACGTTGTGCTAACTATTCTGTCCCCTCCTTTCTTACTAACAGGAGTTTGCTCAGAGTGCATGTTCCGATTGTCAGACATTCAACCTGCTTTCACTGCATAATAAATCTCGTGCATGCACTGTATGCAGCATCTGTTGCTTGCTGCCCAAGATGTTCTCTTTTCACTGCATAACACCAGCTGGCCGGGGCACTGTGCTCCTTGGTTTGCCTCGTTGCTGAAAGCGTTAGGGGTGTTCCTTGTTCACAGTTGTCTTGAGCCACATGGCATGCTTGCTTTTCTAACCGCATGTCTTGGTCGTGGGTCTGAGGGTGCTTGCAGGCAAGTTAGGTACGATGTTTGTTCTGCACGTGTGCAAAGACATTGCGAGCTTCCTTGTGAGCGTCGTGTCGACAGTTTCAGATCAGTTTTTTTTTTCTTTGTGCTCATTGCATATCTCGCCGAGGTACTGTGCTGTTCGAAGATTCCTGTGCTGCAGTGCGACAGGGATCTTACTTGATCACAGCTGTATTGGGCTTGAGTGTTTGCCTTAAAATGCATGCACTCATGTTCCCTGACAATGTCTGGGCACTTCAGTTGCAGCTGTTTCTTGGTAGCAGCATGGGTTTAGTCAGCTTGGGTTACTCTGGGCCGAGTAACCGAATAAGAGAACTGAGCACTTTGTCGACTGCTCAGTTCAGTATTGTGCGTCTAATGCTTGCTTTTCTTTGTGTGTGTATCTTGCAGGTACGGGCCTGGGGCTCTCGGCAGAGCCTGACTGCTGGAGAATGTGTCTCCTGCTTGGTGGATAGGAGTTGTTTATCACAATGGAGATCCATCTTTATCGAGCATCATGGGGTTACACACTGTGGCCAAGAATTTGTTGCCTTGACTAAAAGTTTGCAGTGCCAGAAATGTTTTCCGCACAACAAAATGAACCGGAACTCCATTTTGGTAGACATGGTGCTTGCACCCGCAAACCAACAGGCATGCACATTCTGCTACAACTCTTGCCGCGACGTCATTGTGATCCCCGCTTGCAAAAGAAAACTTTGTGCCCCCCCCCCCCCTCCTTCTTCCCCCCAAACAAGCACGGATTAAAGACCTTTCCATGCAGTTACTTTCTCGTTTGTTTACTTTCCCTTGATTTTTCGGTGCACGTAATGATGGAAGTGCCAGCATTTCTTGGAGACTAGAAAGACTGCACACAAACTTGTCCCGGGGCAGCCGACACGCTGCTCTATTCGGTACAAAATAGATTGACGCGTGCTTAAATTGAGTGAAGTGTGTTTCTATGTTTAAATTGTCGGCACATTTTATATTTCAATGGCATATTTGGCTGAAACATTGCGCTTTCAAGGTAATAAATGTTAAACTTTGTACCTCTCTAACTTCTGTGTTTTGTGTCTTAACTTAAAGGCTCCTAAAACATGTGTAGCATCCCCACATAAAAGATGCTATAATTTCTATGGTTCCACCACTATGCAGATTGTTCTGCAAAGGGAGAGCACAGTAAAAGTGATGTTATGTAGATCTTGGCATACTCCAGGTAATTTGGACACTTTTCTTTAATGGTTTCAACAACAAAGTTTCCGAGACACGGGAGGCAGCTTCCATAAGTGGGCATCTCGAAAACGGATATGGTTGGCCTTCAAAAAAGGCTGTTTGAGAAGGTTTTGCCAGTGCTGTCAGAGTGGTGAATAATAAGTAACATTACCATCATAGAGGACGTGCGACACAAGGCGTGCAGAACAATGTACAGCAACAGGGCTGTCGTGTACCGTCCAGCAGTCTTTGTGTATCACATCCTATATGCTAATATTGTTACAAACCTTCCCCAGTCATTCTATTGGGCAGGTCCGGCTTCCGCAAGAATTGTCTCGTTGGCGGGCAGTCGATGGCTTGCTGGCTGCAGGAAGAGAAGAGAGGGTGTGGGATGTCACTTAGAAGCAAATGTGTTCCTTTATAAGTAGGGTTCCATGTTTTCAGAGTTTAGTAGTTGTTGGAAAATTCAGGTCTTGGCTTACTTAGCTTTTTAACTGTCTCAGAAATAGATAAATGATTTGTCCTTAGCATAAATTAGCAAAATAATTCCTCTTTTCTTTAACTGGTCAACATTTTAAAAGGGAAGCGAGATCTTTTCTTGGTAAGTCAGAGCCTGTATTGAGTAGTCTAGCGGAAGAAAAATGTCACCCAGTGGTTTTATTTTTTGGCCATGTACAAGCTTCACAATCGAAGTTCATTGAAGAAATACGATCTGACGGATCTTTACCGGCTAGTCATTTTTGGATTTTTTTCGAATTTGTCTGAAAGCACGTAATCCTTCTTTAACCAGTAGGCACACTTTGTCATAACTAATGCACTCAATGAATTCATGGTGCTGACTACGGTTTCATTACTGCATCAAATCATTTGTTTAGACAAGCATACAAAAGAAACCAGAGGTAGCCTAGCATAGTGTACACCAAGTAAACAATCTAATCTTGAAGACTGCATAAACGTTGTGGCTCCCTAAAATCCGAAATACACTATGTGCAATCTTTATTAAGGCGAAAATCTTGTATGTCTCATTGTTCAGTCCTTGAGAAAAAAATGTCGACGCTATGAAAGGTACCAAAACGTTATGTACCGCCACGGGCGGAGGGGTACTGCGTTGAACTACTGAACGAAAGGTTGCTGGTTCGACACCAGCCGAGGGACGTGGGCTAAAAGTCTTTTTGGAGGAATATTAATATTTGCACGGTACCTTTCGTATTGTCGACGTGTTTTTTTCTCAAGGACTGAACGATGAGACATATAAGGTTTTCGCCTTAATAAAGATTGCCCATAGTGTATTTTGGATTTCAGGGAGCCACAATGTTTATGCAGTCTTCGAGATTAGATTGTTTACTTGGTGTACACTTGGGGTACCACCGCATCCGTAAATCGCGTGTCTGTCATTAATGCATCGGCGCTTGGGCTTTCGCCTTCAAGTCGTCTTGGGGATAACAAAAGAGACCCTGTGTTTGTTTTTTTTTTTTAGCTAAATGCAGTTTGGCACAGCTTACCATGGTTATTGGTGGCGGATGATGTTGAGGCACAACCACAACTTGTGGTCTCTTGTCCTGCAGTGGCTGCACGAGTGTGCAGTGGCTGCACGAGTAGATCTGTGGTAGCTCCAGGCAGTGTCTGACACCAATCCACTGTGCTCAGAGCTTCTTCTTGACATGGACCTTGATGAGCTTGCTCATCTTGCGGACCCCAAGGATACGGTGGATGTGATACCCATCTGCCGTGAAGTATTCCCTCTTTGGGGCCTTTTCTCGATTCAGGAAGAAGGGCTGCATGAAACAAACGTGAACAATTATCCAATTAAAAATATGCAAAGTTGGTAAGGTGTAAATACCCTTTTCGATCGAGTTTGTTAAATCCTATTTGAAACAGAACAAACATACAACAGCTAATTCCCTACTAGTATCGTGAACACCTGGGGTACCCGAAAAATTTCGCGCCAACAATTGGCCACTCGCAGAACATAAAGAGCACTCCCATGTGGGGATGCTGTGAACCTCCCAAAGTTCGAGCTTAAAGGGTATGAAAATTTTCAAAGCTTACTGAGGTTCGAATTTGCAAAGTTTGTAATTTATTAACTCTGCCTGGGTTCGAAACAAAAAGTTTGCTGCTTTCCAACACTGCCTTCACGGCACCTCTACTACTATGCTACAAAGCTGCTATATGAAAACTGCCGTGTGCATCCTCCGGTGTCACTGCTTTACCACATCCATGTTAGTGCCATAAAAGAGGCACTAGATGGCTTCTTCGACAAACTGTCTCCACTACGTATCCCATTAGGACTTGCCATAATGATATAACAAATTTTTGCTATACCATTAGGCCGGCAGGGCAATAGGACACATCACTTCTCTCCGGCAGCCTGGAAAGAGGCTACCATTTAGAAGCGAACAATACTGACTGTTGCCACATTTCTTTTACATCGCAGACTTGGTATGTATGCATCATTGCATACGAACGGGAAAGCGGACTGCCCACACAAGCCGTACACTGTTTATGTGCTCATAATCGAGGGCGAGTTAAGAACAGGGAGCAGGGGCGGATGCAGTTGGGAGCAGGGGCGGACGCAGGAATTTCTTGAGGGGGGGGTCAGCTGTTGGTCAGCGTACCATATGTTCAGGAACCCCCTCTCCTTCGTTTTACGCCCTAAATTTTACACATGCAGAAATCAAGAGGGGGGTCAGGACATCCGGACCCCCCCTCTAAATCCGCCCCTGGTTGGGAGTTCCCGGTCTACCCAGCACCCTTGCAGCAACTTGAACACCAAAATGCTGCAAAGTACACACAAAAAGAAACAAAGAAAAGCAAGCATTAGACACACAATACGGAACTGAGCAGTCGACAGAGTGCTCAGTTCTCTTACTCGGTTACTCGACAAGAGTAACCCAAGCTGACTAAACCCATGCTGCTACCAAGAAACGGCTGCAACTGAAGTGCCTAGACATTGTCAGGGAACATGAGTGCATGCATTTTAGGGCAAGCACACAGGCCCAATAGAGCTGTGATCAATTAAGATCCATTTCACGCTGCAGCACACGAATCTCTGAATAGCACCCCAGGCGAAAATCAGTCCACTTCCAACTGAATTATGGAACTGGAAATGAGACGGTCCAGCTGGATTCCAGCTGGACCCATCTGGAATCTAGCTAGACCCAGCTGGAATCCAGCTGGACCGCCTCATTTCCAGTTCCATAATCCAGCTGGAAGTGGACTGATTTTCGCCTGGGACAGTGCCTCAGCCAGATGAGGATCAGGAGGGCAGTCTGAAAACCTCAGGTTAGCAGCGGCTGCTCTCAGGACCTGCTCCACTGGTATGTTTCTACCATCCACGGACCTCTTTCGCTTTACTGGGCGAAGACCAGCGGGCCGAGGCACATGTGGGGTTGCAGCAGGGGGCTCGGTCACTTCCTCCACATCCGCAGGGGTTGGCCTTGGTGGATGCGCACTCTCTGCTCCACGCTGTGCAGTCAAGAAGGCAGCCGAGACCTCGAAGGGTGATGTTGGGCCCTGGAAATGCATTTGCCACTGTCAATATAAGCTAAGCAGTCTAGATCGGGGCTCAGCAACCCTTTGAAGCAGCTGGCCGAGGAGACGCGAAGGTGAATGTGGGGTTGGGCCAGACGGGAAACAGGTGTGTGTGTGTGTGTGTCTGTGGGGGTATGCTGACACACTCT
>JABSTQ010001235.1:0-22310 GCA_013358835.2 Ixodes persulcatus | reverse complement strand
TTCGATGAAAGAAATAATATCGATTTTCCTTCAGTGGGTGAAAAAAGCGGTTATTTCACTCGGCGTAAGATGTGCGTGAGCAGCCATGATGAAGAAACAAGAATACAAGAAATTGTATGCCAAAGTTGCTACATCACCTTGGCAAGATCGCTAGTGATACTGATATGGACAACCCGTGACTCATCCGTTTTTCGTGCGTAGATTTTCCCTCCCGTCGTCCACGCAGATTTCCACTTTAGTTCGTTCTTTTTGGCGATTGTCATTCCAAGCACTTTTTTTAGCTCCGGACACAAGTGTTCGTTGACGTAGACAGGGGCGCGTGTAGCATGACCTAGATCGGCCGTCGATACCCGTTCCCTCCGCCCTTTCTCAATTACAGCGTCCCGTTTCCAGCGATACTTAACCTGTGCAATGATGAGCGGGCATGACAATGAATTGCCAGAGGAACGCGATGACAGACATCAATATCACACGGAAGGATTGGTTCATCAATCAAATTGCCGATTTTTCGTAGGATTGCTGCCAGATCTTTATTTTGACTGAAGGAACACCCTTAATCTCTATGTTGCGATTTCTAGAGTACTGTTCACAGCCGTCAGCCGACGTTCACTCTGTTGGCTTGGCTTTTCAGGGCTTTACATTCCTCTCGGAGGTCACCGTTGTTGTTTTTAAGCTTGCATTTTCTTTTTTTAGCATGGTGACATCAGCCCTCATATCCTAAAGTTTTTATTGAAATTATCGACGCTCAGCTTGATCTCTCTCAGCTCTTTCCGAATTTCTCTCTCAAAAGCACTACGGAATCTTTGAACTCTTGTTTTATCTCTTTAGGTCGTCACACAGTTTAGCAAAATCACCAGTCATTGCAAAACGGTTAGCAAACAGCACGCTAAATGGCAGCAGCGTCAGCAATATGGCGCAAAATACAGAATAAGGCATGCGAGTTACAAAAATGAAGAACGTTTGCTTCCAACCTGTGAACAGAGTGCGATGATAAGCCCTCCAAACAGCTCGCTGCCGCCACTGCCAAAGAACGGGCCGCTGGTCCAAGGCTCCTTTTCGGCTGTTTGCGGTGGTAGCGCTGATGGTCTCGGTCGAAACGTGGACCGGTTTTGATCTTGATGCGGCACGTGGAAGGTCACCCCTGACGATGATGGTGCATTAGGGTAAAGATCTTGAGGGTATTTGTGAACAGAGTGCGATGATAAGCCCTCCGAACAGCTCACCGCCGCCGCTGCCAAAGAATTTGTTCTTGGTGACATGACACGAAGTCATGTGACGTCATTTTCCCCGCTAAATTAGCGGGGAAACTGAATTGACGTTGAGGACAAGTGGCGTCAATTTTCAGCTAAATTTAGCGGGGAAATTGTGGGACGAGGGGAGGATATGGAGGAGTAGGAGGCGAAGGTACAGACAAGGAGGATGGGAGGGTGCGCAGGAGGAGGAGGGGATATGGAGGAGGAGAGAGGAGGACGAGAAAAGAGGAGGAGTGGAGGAGGAGAGGGAAGAGGGGAGGGAGGAGGGAAAGGGGAGGAGGAGGAGGAGGAGCAGAAGGGGAGGAGTGGGGAGTAGGAGGAGCAAAGGAGAAGGGGAAAAAAGAAGGAGGAGATGAGATGGGGGTACGAGGAGGAAGAAAGGCACACCCTCCCCTTTGAACCCTCCCCTCCTCCTCCTCAAGAGCAGCGCTCTACTTTCACATTCCAGAGATTTGTAAACGTCTTTCATTTTTTCATTGAATATCTTCTTTGCGAAAGTTGATGACGCAGTATGGAGGTCGCAGTGTCCCTCAGTGACAATATATAAATATATATAGTCTACCAATGACGATTTTTGAATGTGGATCACAGATGGGTCCCCAGCGTCGAGCGAGCACTCGATTTGGGCTCGCGATAATCAATAGCTCGACAATTGCATTTGGCTAGTGGCTCATGCCATAGCCTCCTCTATACTCCCAAAGCCTGGCAGTTCGACGACGGAGCCATAGAGTGGCCGGTCGCAGATTTGGAGCGCGGGGATCTGGTAGCACAGAGCATCAAAGAGCCATTTCTCGGGGAACCTGGACGTTAGCGCACAGCTTTTGCAGCGGCGAGGACCAAAACACACTTCCGGGTTCTCGCGTCTTTCCGCAGCGGGGTGCCAGTCACGTGGCACTCCCCTCATCCGTTGGCTGCCGCTCCTCCTTTTCCATTTCGGTGGCCGCTTCGCGTGACGATCTGCCAGTCTTTGTCAGTATATAGGAGGATATGCTCATGCCCAATCGCTTCAATGGCGACAGTAGCCACGCCTAATAATGTCTGAAACTGAACGTTAGGAAGTATTCACTGGCGGCACATAGCTCCATGACACATAGCTCCATTCTCGTGAAATGTTAAGAAACACCGTTGACAACACTTAATTGATGATAATGCAGAGGTGCCATTATCGGGAGATGCACTCTTAAAATGAGTCAGGAAATTTCCGAGGAAAGTCTTGGCAGCTCTATTTCCAAACATTTCTCGTCAAAATAACGAACATCATGTTAAGAAATTATGTGGGAAAAGTTGTCAAAAAAAGAGGCACTGCGTTTTTAAGTTGTGAGTATAGACGTGAAAATGACAATTGAATCATTTTCAAATCTTCCCTCATGAAAATAATGTACTGCGTTTTCTAACATTGACGAGGAGAGTTGTCATTTTGATTTGCGGCTATGTACGTGAAAATTAGGAGGAAGTCTTTGGCAGCTCTATTTCGAAACATTCCTCATAAAATGACGTGCCAGCGTCTTCTGAAACTGTGTGAGAAAAGCCATAAAGAAAAAATGCATTGCATTTTTCAACTGAAAGTATGTATGTGTAGCATACAACCATTATGATCAGTGTTATTCACGTAATTGATATGACAAATTGAAAACCTACTTATCACTTTATTCAAGTTTCCGAGCCTGCCTCACTGTACACTCTCCTTTGTGATGATGGTGTGCCATTACATCCTGCGTAAAAGAGAAGAGAAAATTACCCTACGCCACCCTATGATATAACACCCCATAACTCGCTCAAAGGACCACTATGTGAGGAAGGCAAGATAGTAACCACTTCATCCTGACAGAAGGCTGAGGAAAATCGGACAATAGCATTTTTGAAAGCCTGATATGTCAGACATTGGTGGTGTGCCTTCTTTGCATGCCAGGGTATGCTACAGGTAATAGTGTTCATTGCAGGGCACAACATTTATTACCTAAAATCCTAGGCCCCATAAAGAATGTGTGACAAACAATAGCCTTTCCAGATTCAAGGTTGCAGCGGCTACATTTTAAGCACATATGGATTAATGAAGGCCACAACGAAAACATTCGAGAATGGCCATTTTCAGGGCTGTACTAATATTAACATTTTATTTTAGAAGTTTAGTATATTACGGTATTAAATATTGGTTGAAGATTAATTGTACTACTGTAAACTACTTAATTTTTACGAAGGCCTAGTTTTTGCGAGTTCATCGAAATTGCTTAAAATTGGTCCTGCAAAAAAGTAACCCATATGGATACGAATGCATTGAACATTACTCCTGATTGTGAAATTTTGTACCTGCAAAGTATTCCCAACACTAACACTTCATAAAATGTATGCATATTGAGCTCGCGAAAATAAAGTCGTTTATGCCATTCAAACCTTTCAAAGCGCTCGCAAAGTCACCATTGCGATGGATTTGCTTTGTTCAGTGCGCTTCTCCGCATGTGCAGTGCGCTGCAGAAATTAGTTGTGGATGAAATCCCAAGAATAAACATTGAACGTGGGACATATGCACTTTTTGATAAAAGGAATCTCAAAATTTTCACATCGAATGGTTTTCCAGGAGACTTCTCGGGTCCGCATGCACTGTTACTCCGCAACAAGCAGGCTCTCTTGGGATGACAAGAAAAACCCAGCGCCTGAACGTTGTTCGAACCAGCACTCGAGAGAATCGAAAAGCCTGTCAAGCACTCGCTATCAGACAGGCCGCTTACTTCCGGTGGCTTCATACCTGTCTGCTCGATGCACCATTCAGCCACCCATAATAGAGATCAGTGGGCGGACGTCACTTTTACTCTTGTGATGCAGTTCCCTGCAGGTTTCCATAGGTTGCAACCTGCTAGCCAAACTGAGTCAGAGCCTGCAGCCCTGCGGAAAACGTCAATTCCACTCTTTTAGACGTAGACACCCACATTTTGCGTGTACCTAAAAGAAGCTCTAACACAGAGGAAACAAAATGATCGGCCCTTTTTGAATGCATCCTTTTCTTTTGCTGAGAACATACATACAAGTCACATGCTATTACACATTCAGTGCATGGTGCAGCTTAATTTATGATTTGCACTTTTTTATATAACTTCGAGCTTTTAGAGGAAAGATTCAATATAATGGGTCGTACATAAATGGTTGCTATGAACTATCCTATACATTTACACATTACCTGATATCATAAAAGCACTAGAGCAGCGTAGGGCTGTACTGCATCAGTTACAAATTTGTAACAAATTAAAAGTTGGCATTTATATAAATTATTACTATTGGCTATTAGTCTTTGACAAAGAATAACTGGGCAAGTTGGTACGTTGGTAGTCTTTCAACTCCATCGAATATTCAGGTCCTTTTCGCATTTTTTCACGTTTTTGCTTTCTCCAACTGCTCTGCTTTTTGTAGCGGCTTTCGCCGCCACTAAAAAACGTGACATCCAAACTCACTTTATTTACATCACGCAATCGTAAACTTGGAAAGCGTGCCGCTTCGGCATACGCAAAGAGACCGCGCGTCTCTACGGCACAGGCATTAGCACAGGCAAGAAATGATGCTGCTCGCTCATGTAACGTTTTTCTCACTCCCGCTTTATGAAGCAAATGGTTGGCGAGAGGCTGGGTGGACCACACGTCAGAACTAGCATGACCTGTGATTGCTTGATCTGCCGTCAGACTGCACTAGAACGCTCCACGAAAGCGTCGTCGGGCGAGCGTCATAGGACGGCGCGACCGACAGGCCCTCGGCTGGCCCTCGGTTCCGCCACACGCGAATCTTTCTCACTCTGCGGAGAGAGCCATACATTTTGAAGATACGCTCTTTTCAAATGACGAAATAACACCGGGTAGAGCATAGTTAGAATCAAGCATAGCTTAGCAAGCACCCGGTACACGACAAAGTTTGAAACAGCGGCGCACTACGCAGAAACAAACGAAACTTCCTCACCGGGCTTGCACCAGTCGGCCATGACTGTCCGCCACCTACTTGCGTTGGTAAGACGCAGCGTTCTCCCAGCTCTCAGTAATCGCTTGCCATTCTTGACACGGTGTTCGTAACTAAGATATCTAAAACATCCGCTAATACGGCTAAAATAAAAAGGGAGCGATGCTCGAAGCCTCCGCAACTCCAACGGGAAACGGCGGCCGAACGGAAGCTGATTGCATTAGCGATGGCCATGCGCAGTTTTGAAAAGTCTCTTTTTTTGCTCTTTGTTTTTTTTTTTTTTAAACAAAACTAAGCAAATCAATATATATTAATGATAATAATGTCACTATATCAATTTTGTAAACAATTAACAAAAATTTAGTCAATCTTAGGTTTTATCTAAACTTTAGGTTTTTTTCAGTGTAAAACCGAAACTATATCAAGCAATTTCTCCTTCGTCGCCAAGGCTATTCTGATTCATCTGCGCATGCTTGCACTCCTGGGATTTCGGGTTTTCTGGAAGGTTCGGCTCTCGCGACAAATAAATGAGGGCAACCTCGTATTTTGAAACAATGAGCGTGCCCGATTTTTTTGGCGAGGGAAAGACACGTAAAATTTACGTCGATTTTTTACAGCGTGGAACTCTCGATCCACTGTGTTGGCGTGTTTGTTGTTGAAATATTCAAGTTATTTTCACGTGAATTGAGATGTCTTAGAGTTTTGCAAGATAAATCTACACGATGAAACACTTTCGGTGAGAGCTTGAGGTTATCACATGAAGGCGCCAATTTCTCCAGCCAATTTCAGAGCGAGCTTCCATTCATAACACCACTTCGCTTATGTGGTTAAGAAGTTGATTTGCGCTGCATGTGACTATGCAAGGTGGAGCATCTTATGTCCCCGTTATTAGCCGTGGTTTCCTTTGCCTCCTGTCCTTTTGCTTGCTGTGGATGCAGATATCTGAAACATCGTATAGTGAGCTAAGACCTGCATTACAAAAACACTGGATAATCCTGCAAACGTAGTTTATCTACTAGCCTATGAGGCAGCACGCAAGTGGCGGTGCACTTTGAAAACAGAGACATGTGCATGCTTTTGCATCAGCAGCATCAAACACTTGGTGCAATTGCCCTCGATCGTCTAGCTTCCGAAGAGTGCTGACAGTTTTTTTACAGTAAACTTTTATTCTTCAATAAAGGTAACAAATACAGTTCAGGGAAAATAAAAGCTATGTTTGCAATAAAAGTAGACTTTTCACTTGATAAATATAGTCGAAATGACTAGCTAAAATAATATTTGACAAGTTAGATAACGCTACTTTCCGTGGCGTACAATGTTGCTAACTTTTCTATTTGATCCCTCAATTTTCTCTCGGAAATGAACGAACAGCACACACACAAAATCAACATAAAAATTAAGAGCCCCATTTAAAGTGCACAAACTGGAACAAGGAAATCAAAATAAAATATCGGATCACGAGATGAGTCCAAGGTAGCAGGCATCCAGTACCCTCGACGAAATCACCCTACAACGTTGCCGCAGGACGAAAGAAATATATTCAATCAACTTCAAATAATGCAAACTTGAGTTATATCTAACTCGCCTACTGAATGATCAGAGTTTTAGAAATGCCTGATCACACGCAAAGAAAATGCCAAGACAATATAATTGCTAGCCCTCTGTCTGTAACAACTTCATGACCTTATTCCGTAATATAATACTATCAATGTTTGCGAAGCGCACGAATAATTAGCTCAGACATTTATATTCGGTATTTGAAGGTAACGTGACATTTTACCAAACTATTTATTAAACATCGTTAAATTAAAAATTAAAAAAAACGTTGATATTAAAAATCAGTGTTTAAATGGGTACTCCGGCGATTTTTTGAGCTACCTCAACTAACTATATTTTCTGACTCCCGGCCTTTACCTTTTCTGGCATGCTATTTAGTATCGCGAAATTCATAATAGTTATTGTGAAATCGGCAAATGAAAATGATGGAAAAACCAAATTCAAATATTCCCGCACTTTTCAGTGCCGTGACGTCAGTGGCGGGCAGGCTTGCCAGTCGAGCAAGCAGTCTAAAAAATAGAATATGCCAATCATTAGTTCCGTGCTGGAGCGCGGGGACTGGAGCGAGCTTCCAAAGAATTCATTTGACACCTTGAAACTGCTTCGAATCTGTTGGGAACAAATTCTACAATCCAAAAAGTGAACCCCTGCCTTCCACTGACGTCACTTTTTCGTGGTTGCCAGTAGAGACTTTCAGTTTGAAAAACACGGTGAGGACCAAAACTGTAAATTCAATAACTTCGTGAAAAAAAATTATTTTGACCTTATATTTGGGATACTAGTTTAGCATTGTTGTCTGGCGAGTTTAGCAAAATTCAAGCAAATCGGGGACCATGAAGAAATCGCCGGAGTACCCCTTTAACACTGATTTTTACAAATATCACCGACGTTTAGAATAAATCGCGCCGGTTGGCCGGTGCCGCCAATGATGCCTGATCGACTACTCCTCTGCGGGGAAAAACAAAATAAAACAAAAACAACCACCTTATGAGATTTTCAAATATTTGATCAGATCCTCAATTTAACGTCCGACGCGACACACCAACGGCCCCAAAAAGAGAAAACCTCCTACCCCCTCACGCCTTAAACGTAGGCGACACCCGATTAAAAAGGCGTCTTGGCGCCCGGCTCGCCGAATCGCCGCTCTCCCCCTTCGTGCACCCGCACACACATACACCGGGAGAAGCTGCTGGCTAAGCCACTGGTTAGCGTATGTCAACCTTCTAAATGTGCGCTAGTGCAAGCGACAGTCATTCCTGTTCTTGCTCTTTATGAACTTCGATGGTCTAAACCGTGTCTGCGTTCGCGCCACACACTAATTTTATCGAACGCTCGACGCCTTCAAACGTGCCAACATGTCCGCGAACCCTTTGTCTAAGGAAGACGGGGGTCGCCTTCCCGGGCGGTCATAACCGACGCCAACTGCCGACCGCGCAGAACATTTCCTTACCTACATACGGTGCACACGACTTGGATCTTCGACTGAAGTAAATGCAGCGCTCTGGGTGACCTCGTAAGAAGAGACTGAGCCGAACAGAACAATAAAGAACGTTCCTGCACCGGGACGCCTCCGTCGAACGTTCGAGAAGAAACACCGTTATGCCGCCATGACCGGGCGCGTCGGTGGGGAAGGCGCGGACGCTCCCGGTCGGCCGGGCAGGCGCTCTCCCACGCAAGCGCGAATAATCACGTGTCCTACGAGGAGACCAATTAGCGAACTCGTTTGCGCCTTCCCACAGCCAATCGCAGCGCCCAGGCTTTGGCAGTGCAAAACAGGTGCACCCTCTGGGAGGCAATACATGCCTCCTTGGTGCCCCTTCGCGGCGAACTTCACCTGGTAGCACCGCGTTTTTCGTGTTTGCTGCGCCTGAGGAGGTAACTAGCGGAGCGCTTCACCCCTGGCCGGGAGGAGGGTGGTAAAGGCGGTCTGTTACCTCCTTTTGGTCCCCTTTTTTCTAAGAGTGTGCTGCCACGTTGATGTAGTCTTCAGTGTGTCGCGCGACTCAGCGGACATTACATGGGTGGATAACCATGGCAACATTTTTATTAATTAACTGAAATCTGTAAATTACCTTTTTTTATTGCTGTTTTAGAGATAGTCATTATTAGAGCGTAACCCAATCAAAACTATTCACGAAACAGCAAGGGGCTTTGAGATATTTATTTATCAAATTTTCCACTTTCTTCCGCCAAGTCAAGAACCACGCGCGGCAGGGGCGGAGAAAATGGAGAGTGACTTAGCGGTTTTGACATGGCATGTCGCTAATGGCATGTGTGTTTGTGTTACTGAGAACTTCTCATATTGGAGTTTCATGCATTTTTTATTTTCTAGTGAAGTTACAACCCTTTTAAAGTGCTGTCGGATTCAGCATGAACAAACTTTCATACTTTTGGCAACGCGCTTTTGGTGGATGCTCCAGCATCATACTTCAAACGGTGCGTCTGAAGCGACTACGTAAGCATAACATCCTGCGCTCTGTCCAGCGCGCTGTTTTTTGATCAGGCGACGGAAGGCAGACTTTGAGCTATGAATAACCCAAAACTCGTCGCCTTTTCGCAAATTGTTTCGGTTGGGCGAGAGTTTATTCATAGCCCCTTTAAAATCATGGTCAATAGACCGATCTCACCAGGAGTTGCGCGACGCCCCCGCTGCCGCGGTGCATGCTGGTACCTGTAGTTCTCCCCAGTTTTTCGGCCGCGTCAATGCGCATTGTACGCCCGCCGGTGTTTGGAAATTTCCGGGTTAGCACGAGACGTTTAGCCGAGTGTTTACTCATGGTTTCAATGGGTGGCTTCACCCGTTGTATGCATCGGTGCTACAATACAGCACCAGGCAAAAAGGTTCTAGGATATTATGTTTTCCCGAAAGAAAGCAGCACGGCAAGAAAGGTAAACAGAGCCGGACAGAGCGGCAGAAAAAAATAGCGCTTTTCCATTTGTTTCGCGATTTGCTTCATAATTTATATCCACCCATGGCACGTCAGCTAAAAAGTGTAAGATTACAGGGCACGCGACACACAGCGTGCCGAAAGTGTTCCGTACGTTGGAATCTCTCTGAGCCTTCGCTCCGTAGCGGTCTATCTGTTGGTCTATTTCCACTAAGTTTGGTGAGGCCGTTTTGAATACACTTTTCTGCTCAATGACTTTTGGTGGTTATAAATGTTAATGGACGACATGTTTTAAGCACAACAGTGATTCAAAAGATCAGGAAAATCACTAATAAAAAACAGCGAATCTTGATATGTATCACTTAAATAAACAACTTTTTTCGGAAGCGGTTTTTCATTTTTTTTTTCATGCAAACGTAAAAAAACACCACATAAGGTCATTTAAAAGTGCAACACTTACCGGAGAACTGTAACAGACGAGCAAACTATTTTGTGCGGGTCTATTAGGCTGGCGCTACTGATCCAGAAAAAAACTTACAACGTGGGCGACTCTTAGCGTTCGGAGCTTGCGCAAACAAAACGAAACTGAATAGAAACTGTACACGAATAATCACCTCCACCCCAAGTTTTCAGGTATCTTGCATGGTTGCTTCTTTTTGAGAAATGACAATTGTTACGGCGCATAGGCATGGCCTTTCTGTAGATCATTTCTTCTCTGTGTGCAGGCCTCTCCCCCGCAGTTCATCTGTACCCTGTCGCACAGATTGTCAACCAAAATGAAACAACTTTTAGAAAACTATCGCTCCCCGAGAAAGTCTATTTAGTTCCTCTTACTTCGTTGTTGATTAAACGTTATGCACAAGACTGAACACTACAAAGCTCATTTTTTCACCAACACATTTGACGCAGTTCCACGGTGCTACACAAAGCCGATGGTCTTTCAAATTTTCTTGTTACTTTGCCATTTAACTAGATGTTCAGTTTCCAAGTTATTGAGACATCCGAGCAGCTGGAAAGCTTGAGTAGTGGCGTCGTTGTTTTTTTTCTTGCGGCCGCAGAGGACCACTGTGTGAACGGCAGTGTGCTCACGCGTTCACGAAGACGAAGAAGCAGACGACGCCGAAGCAGACGACAAAGCGATTCGAAAGCAATAAGACGACTGGAACTGCTTTTCTGCGCTTGCTGACAAATTAAGACATCACAACCAACACAATTTTATGAAGTACAGACATGCAGGAAAATCCAAGCAGATACCGGGGTGTTCCAAACGATAATCTACGATGTACGCGCAGCCCTATGTAGCCGGGAAGCCGGAAAGCGATGACTACAAGTAGCATGGCGGCGGCACCACTTCCGGAATGCGCGCGCCTGCGCAGTTCGCTTGGTGACATCGGTCTATTACACTGTCAATTAAAAAAGTTAATTAGACAACGTACTGTGACGTTTGTTTACTCATCTAATGTCCGCCGAGGCTACAAATATCCTGTGAAAACGGCATCGGGCTATCGTTCGCGTTTTTAATGTGTTGATTTTAAAAAATCGCACTATATATATATATATATATATATATATATATATAAACGTAGAAGCCACCGAGGGTCAAACAAACTTGGAAGGTTTAATTCATCATGTATAAGTTATACTTATACATGATGATACATGAGTATAACTTATACATGATGAATTAAACCTTCCAAGGTGGCTTCTACTTTTATAAAAATACGCCTACAGCCTACTTAGCCCTAAGATGTCATATATATATATATATATATATATATATATATATATATATATATATATATATATATATATATATATATATATATATATATATATATATATATTTATATATATATACCCGTTACTATAATTTGAGTACGCCGACCGCAAGCACTCACAGTAGACCTTTAGTATACTTAAGTGCACTTCCTGTATACTGATTTTGAACTACTTTTTACCGCGGGCACTACAATTCTACTATATGTACTAGTTTTGTACGGACGAGTATACTTTCAGTCCACCACCAATTTTACTGAAAGTACACTTTAAGTATACTTAAAGTATACATTCAGTACGAAGACCACACTGAAAGTATACTTTTAGTATACTTCAGTTCACTTTTAGTATACTGATTTTGAACGACTTTTCACTAAGGGTATTATCACCATTGTTTGTGACGTCATGGGTAGGACAGACTGGGACAAACCGCGCAAAACTTGTATCCCTTGGCTCGTCAGCTCACATCATGCTCTGTTTTGGTAACGCGCAGGAACGCCTGTTTCATGGGTTGTAATTATTTGGCGAAGTGATACTTGTAGTCGGACATTTTACCAAAGCTTGAAACCGTGGCACGCGTAGTTGCGCTAACAAAGTTTTGGCGCTGAGGCGTCTAAGCGCTGGGATGGTGGTATGCTGTTCTCTACACCAGTAGAAATGCTGGATGATGAAACTAGAATATCCAGCACTTTGCCACTACAACGTCTAGCACGGCGAATAGGGTGTCCTTTTTATTGTGATTCACATAAACATAAAACTGAGACAGAAATGTCTCATCAAACTAAAAAATAGGAAAGCGAAATTCGTTAACATATCCGCGTCTGTAATAAACTCTTCAGTGAAAGCGACTCCATGTATCCTGTTTGTTCCAGTGTGTCCTGTGAGTTCTGGTCTCTTATTAGTTCCAAGTTGATTCCTTTTTTGAATTCTGTAATCCAATAAAGAAACATTTTCTCAAAATAACTGGCAGGAAAGAGCGGTCGCTGGCTTCCGGAGTTGTTTCAAATTATATCCCTGCTTATTCACCCAGTCGATGCAAAACATGCGAGACCCCCTCGTGATCGAAGTCCTAAATCTAGTAAGTCGGTGACACTTCAGCCTCCCGAAAAATTAGGTGTACGCCTGCTATGAGTTACTACCGTTTGTATGTTTAATTTTGCCGTCCCAAATGGGCATAATGCGTGATGCGCTTCTCAGGAAGCGATTTAAAATTTATAAACAAATCTTAATAAAGTTTGGATAGAGCAAATTAATCAATCGTCAGAATTTGCCTAGCTATGTTTGACAATTTAGGATTTTCTTAAAATGTTATCTTTTCTTTCGAGCAGAAGTCGCGATGTGACAAACTTCTTAGCCCTGTATTCGATGCGGGAGGAGCTAAGCGTCAGCGCATGTTGCTCGTCAGCAACTGTCGTGTCACATTTGGATAGAAACGTCGGTATCGGCAAGCTTAATGTAGCTAATACAACTGCGCGCGTGCGCTGCTAAGAAAACAGCACGTCATTTACTCGGGTGATTGCTCAAAACATTTTTCTACATCCGCCACCAAAGAGCTGAAAAAACAAGAATCAATGACGCTGTGAATTGCCCTGAGCCACGCCGCGCAAGCTGTAATGTGAATCTGAAGACTTGTTTTTATATATTTTAAAGTTTTTTTTTTAATATGAAAAGCAACTTCGAAGAGTTGTTATTCAATAAAAGAAACACTCATAAAAACGTCATACGCGTTTCTCTAATAAATACACCGTTTTTAATCGGCATAGATGCAAACTAACATAGCCAATCCGTGCTTTGATATAGCGCCTCGTCTGATCGCATACTACCAGCTCCGTCACAGGAGAGCGCCTGCGAGGTGGCACCACCAAAACATCGCCAACTGACCCCGTAAGTGTGACGTCACTGCTCTAAATAAACCGTTGCCAGGGGTGTTATTATGAACGAATACATGGGACTGGATTTCGCTCCGAAAGTGTGATCGGTCGAAAATGGGACGTGAAATTTAAACATCTAAAAATAACACATAAAGAAAGCATAGATTTTACACTTACCACTACTAAAGTTTGCCGAGAATCGGCTGTTTCTGCGACGGCAACTTCCGGTCCACGAGACGTCTCGAGATCCCAAATGCAGACAACGAACGCATGACGAACGCACACGGAATGACTGAAGGTTGCCTTCTGCAACAGTTTGAATCGCTTGCACAATGATATGATTCTGATGTTGTATTTATTTGGAACATTGCAGGCGTAACAAAACTTATCAGATTTATAAAAGTGAATTATATTTGAGTTTGATACAAGGTACTGTCTGACGAAAATTATCACACGCATGGAGATCTGCTAAACTACAGCGAGAAAATTACGTTTAGGACTTTGTATCAAAGCAGCGTCGGGCCCTCTTTCTGGTCTTGTAGTTGAGGTGCATTTTAATGAAAAAGCAATTAGTTTTACTCTAACAGCGGCTCGAGACCCCAGACTTCGTTTGGGATCTCAAGGTCCACCACTCTGCAGTGGAACCGCGGAGTGGTATCTCGGATGCGCGCGGCTCGTCCATAGAGCCCCGACTACGATTCAATTCAGGGAGCGCGCGCTCGAGCGCTCTAGAGCTCACGACCGGACACTAAAGTATTTGACAATACTCTCGCAGACACAAAAAAAAAAACACTAAAGGGGGCTGTTTTTGAGACCACTACTGCAGCACTATGTTCCCTCTCCGCAAAGCAAATTGTTGTATGTATGTTTATACAGCCGGAAGTTAGTCTGCCTCATTGGGCGTCTGGTGTATCAGCTATAGATGAGCAATATAGCCAGTGCGGTACAACCGCTAACCTGGGGTCTTTAACGTGCATCACGCAGTAGTGATACACGACCGCACGCCGTTACGATGTTCATCCAGATCGAAACGGGCAGGGGCGGGGATTGAACCCAGGATCCTGGGTTCTGCAGCGCTTCCCCCTCCGTGAAAAATTACATTTTTCGACAACTCTTATACGCTTTTAGCATCTACAAAAGTATACACATTTTGTAATATCAGTGTTTGCCATCTCAACAATTATTTTTTTAATAGGGAAACCAGTCGCGCATCGTTACGATTAATGAATTTCTAGGATACTTAGATTCCGGAAATTGAGTAATCGCGATATTTAGGCAATCTCAGAAACCTCCTCAGGGCGCCTTTAGGATAGAGCCAATGCCACAAGCACGAGAGCTTGAGGTCCCTGCTTTCGCAGCTCTGAAGCGTTCTTCCACAGAACGAGCACTCGCGCTAGAAATACACGTCTCAAAGCCAGGAGCGCGGTCTAGCTCGCACTTATAGCTTTGGCTGCAGTCTCAGCTTAACGTTTGGTTTACACACTTGCGTGAGTCCGACTTTGCCTGACGGCAACGGCTTGCGACGTTAATAATTTTACTGGCAACAACTGCGTCGGCTCCTACAAAACGGAGTAAAAACCGGTCTTGTTGAAGTCGACGCCGCTGTTGCCATAGCAACCCGTATGTCGCAGGCCGTTGCAGTGGCACTCGGTCGGACTCGACGCAAGTGTGTGAATCACCCTTAATTGTGTACCGAGTATAGTAGGTAAGGAGCCGAGCGCTGCTTTGTCGACTCACAGCCAGCTGTCCCACCGACGCATCGTCTCTCGCTGCTGCAGCGGCCGTCGACGCTCATCATTTATTTGGTTCTATGCAAACGTTCGCCAATTAAATCTTTATTTTCTGTTTTATGCTTGTCTATCTGTTTTCATCTGCGACAATATCTATATACGTTACGGACAATTCGTTTGATCACACAGATGTGCACTGAATTAACAGTGCTGTAAGAAATCCTTGAAACGTGCGCTGGCCTGCACTTCGACCTTGATACACTTCACATCGTCGTCGTCGTACGTGATTCGGCTAAACAGTGTTTTCACCTTCCCAAATACAGTGGAAGAGTGTTCCATGGGAAGGCATATGCGCACGCTGGCGCGCCTCGAGCGTCGATCCAAGCTGTGCACGGGCACTTTTCGCTTCCGAAGTCCCACAGGAAGTTGACCCCGAAAATAAAAGTTTCGTCGATCGTCGCCAAGCTCATTTGGGGCGGTCGTGTAGCTCCCTCAGAAAGAACCACTGAACCCGCGAAGCCATTATGTCGTCTGCTTGGAAGGCGAAACCGGTTGTGAAACTTTATTGCAGGCTTTTGTCATCGCTTTATGGTACTGAGACGATAGGAAAAATGAAAGATTTCTACAATTCTCTGTAATGCCGAATTGAAGCCCAGCTCTTGAAAAGGAGAAGGAGAAGATACGGAGGGGATGGCATGCCCCTGCTCCCCTTCCGTACCCTCCTTTTCTCCTCTCCTGCTCCTCTCCATTTAGAGCGAATGCAAATACTTTACGATGGGTAATACAGGACACTCCCCTTGAACACAATGGCCTCGGTGACGACAGGTTTTGCGCGCTTTGAATGGGTGGAAATGTCATGACGTTGCGGTTTTCCCCCTTTAGGATCGGATGGTGACTATAGTCGGTTACAAGTCAAGAAGGTAGTGGCAAATGCCCCTCAAAGGAAATCTTGTATTCCTCCGCCACCAATCGCGTCCCGTTGTTTCCGTGACGTCACGACCTGCCCGAACCAATCTTGTTCTGGCTAATGAATATTTTCAACATGGCTGCCGGGCAGATTTTCTACGACTCCAGTATCTTGCAGCAATTATTCTGTTTTTTAATGCGGTTTTTCACTTACCCAAGCATACGTCGCTAAGTCGTAACCCCGTCCACTTCTATTCGCAATAGGTTCTGCGCGACAGCGTGAGAATCCAGCGATAGCATTGCCATCAAATATTTCGATGCGTGAGTAAGGCCTAGCATAGTACATACGTCGAACGCCGTCTGCATCTCTGCCTCAGGTTCCGCCTCAACATCGTGACGGCATCGGCTTTTCTTCGCAGTGGTTTCCGTGGAGCGACGTTAAAATGCAGCGGTCACCAAACACTTCTTTATAATTGTAGTGGGCTGTGCGGGAGGGGCATAAGTGAACCGCGAACACAGTAAGTGTCTTCACCCGAATTCGGCCGTATCTTTGCTAGCGTTAATAAATAGTCTGTCTACAGAAATGACGCCTTCGAAGCAGTATGTATTCATCCGTGAAACGTGGCGTCCTTGTCAAGCTTCCGCGTCGCAATCAGCTGCACGGTAATCTATGACTGCGATAGTACCCGCGGGTGCACCCTCGCTCGCAATAATGTGCTGTTACATACATGTGGCATACAAATGATAAAGCCAGTGATGTGTATGTTACAAACATTTACTTGATATTGTATTGGACGTTAAGAAGCTGTTGTCTTCTTTTGGAAAAAATACCAGAATTTGAAGGAAGCAGATTTGGTTCTCTCAAATGCTTCCGAACATTCTGCTTGCTCTCAGAGGCCCTGTCAGTCGTATGTTTATGCTTCGAAACCGGAGTACGTGACGCGTGTACCTCCACTCGCGTCGCGTCGCGGCCTGAGGTATTACCGGTAAACACGCACCAACTTTTACAATTTACTTTAGAAGGAAAATGTGTCCACAATATTGGATCGAAGCTTTGGTTTAATAATTTGTAAAAGATGAAAAGTATGTGAATAAAAATTGATTGCAAGGGCAGCTTCCCGCTTCATGAATTGTGGCTTTCTTATATGCGAAATATTTGTTTAAATCAAAAATTGAAAACATACCGAATACTCAGAGGTTCTGGTCTTGGTCCGAATGCAAGTGGAAGAATGATTTGTCTTTATAACAATAAAATTAACAATGTTTCAATCGAGCAACAGCTCAAACCGCCTAATTGCATTTCTGATGTATGTTTATCACTGCATTATACCAGGCCGTAGCCGCGAACCAGCTCTTCAGAGTCTGCCATCATCTTTCTGGTGTACTTTGGCAAAAGCAGACTCGTGTCAAAAACATATTGAGCTTCTTGGAGGCAACTTTGCAGTCCTCATTGTCAGAGACGCCATGGAACCATCGGAAAGAAGGGTCCCTGTCGTTTCCTCGACACGTACTTCATCAACTTTTTACGACTCTCGTTTCATCGAAACTGCCACACCGTGCTGTGAAGTTTCATTGACACACAAATTGCACGCTATAGGAACATTTTGTTGTGCGTTTATCACTGGGGCACATGTTAAACTATCCGACCCACCCAGTTCACGAAGCTTTGCGGCGACAGTCTCCAGCAGTCCATTACAAAAATGTGGACCCACCCAGCCCACCCGTACATGCCGCTTCGCAGCAGCGTGTAAGGGTGGTCCTGCCCCCGTGCATGTACCCGTACCCTTGCTCACCAACAAACCAGCGCACCCCTAACCAAACAAAAATGTTGTCGACGAAACATAGCAAGATATGTCGATGAGCGAGTGTCGATGAAACAATCTGTTGATAAAACGTCGCAGCGTTGATGAAACGAACTGTCGGGGAAATGCCATTTGATGAAATGAGTGGCACCGCACAAAAGGCCTGTTTCCTAGCCGCGTTACTTAAACACTATCGCAGGCATCATGTTTAGATACACATTGCCAGACAAAATGCACTCTAAACAAAAAAAAAAAAAATAAAAGGAATTTACGCCCCTCTGCTGTTAAAGTTCACGACCTCGAATTGGATAAAGAGCCATCAGGCAAATCTGAAATGGTTCTGGACTGGACAAGATGGACTCGTTATTGGCGTTATTGGTGCAAACTTATGACGAGTACAGCGGGCTCGGGCCTGAGAGCTAAGGGTTAGCGTGGGGCTCCCCAGGCCGAGGGGTATGGCGAGTGCACACCGACAGTGGGAAGCTACCACCTACCTATTTGATCTCGTTGCAAGCCTTAGACCTCAGCCTTCAAAGGGCTCTGCATGATTCGTCGTATGGGATAACTTTTTAGCCGCCCATTAGACTGATCCTACAATTCCGCTCCAACAATACATTCCCAGGCCTTCCAGGAGGCGACCCACTTGATCCGGGTGTGAGAAGGGACCCCAAATCGTGACCTGCACTATATATTTGACCTCTGGGCCAGCTGATGGGGGCACTACAGCAGCACCAACGGAAAGGGGGATTACGCCTGTTACAGACTTTAGCATCACAAAACCCAGAAATCCCTCTATTCATTCTAAACCAGCTTTAGAAGCCACCCAAGCACTCAAAAACGACCTTTCAGTACTTCACAACTCTGTCCTCGGCAACAAGTCTGGCTGCAATCTGTGCATTGTGGTTCTCATCGGCTTTAAAAACGTTTGATTTAATCCTCTACATTTCACTAGTCCGGGAGGCTCAAAACTGAGGTCTCTATGGAAGCCCGCTTCACTTCATCACAGCGTTTCTGCAAGACGGACGATATCAAGCTTGCGTCGAACTGGACTAGGCTCAGTTACTGGCATTGGCCTTCCCCAGATCTCCGTCCTCTCACCAATCCTTCATCAATGTTGTAGCCGACTTTTCCTCACGTCAAGCAATCGGTGCTGTTTATACGATAAATTTCAAGAGAGTACAATGGCGCCTCTTAAATTCAGGAAATATATGCCACACCTTTTCAGACCGAACATCGGCGCACAGGGCAGCCTGCTCCTCATACATCACGAGGTGTTAGCCAACTCGCCGAAGTGCGACCCAAGAGTCATAATGGCCGTCGACTTCAAGGGAACTTTCGACGTCTCTATTATGCTTCGAAACGGAGCACTAGCACTGGGATTTTGCTCTCCAGTGTGCTAACACAAGGTATTGTTATTTCCAGAGTGGCCTCAGTCGTGTGAATGGCCACAGACGTCCCGTTTATGTTTCGAAACAGATCATTGGCAGTTAAAGTTAGCTGCCCGCAGTGCTGACGCACGTTATTGTTATTCTCAGAGTGGCCTCGGTCGTGTGAATGGTCACCGACGTCCAGTTTATGCTTCGAAACAGATCATTGGCAGTTAGAGTTAGCCGCCCGCAGTGCTGACGCACGTTATTGTTACTCTCAGAGTGGCCTCGGTTGTGTGAATGGCCACCGACGTCCAGTTTATGCTTCGAAACAGATCATTGGCAGTTAGAGTTAGCCGCCCACAGTGCTGACGCACGTTATTGTTATTCTCAGAGTGGTCTCGGTCGTGGGAATGGCCACCGACGTCCAGTTTATGCTTCGAAACAGTCATTGGCAGTTAGAGCTAGCTGCCCGCTGTGCTGACGCACGTTATTGTTATTCTCAGAGTGGCCTCGGTCGTGTGAATGGCCACCGACGTCCAGTTTATGCTTCGAAACAGATCACTGGTAGTAAGAGTTAGCTGCCCACAGTGCTGACACACGTTATTGTTGTTCTCAGAGGCGCCTCGGTCATGTGAATGACCATAGGCGTTCCCTTTAGACTTTGAAACAGAGCAGTGGTACTGCGATTTCGCTCTCCGCTGTGCTAACACACAATTTTGTTATTCCCAGAGGTCTCAGTCGTGTGAACGGCCACAAATTTCCCATTTATGCTTTAAAACAGAGCACTGGCAGTGATCTGTTGCGTTGTTTTTCTTATACAAAAAAGAGCTTATTTGCAGTCAAAATCTATTTGTTGCGTAGCGAAGATGTTTAGACAGCGGGAAGGGCCAATATGGCATCTGATGTCTTTGCCGCAGATGGGCTGCAAACTTTTGTTTTGGCGAAGTTGAAATCTATACTGGTGATGCATTGCACAGTGCAATGTATAGACGAGCTTAGACATTATCGCAACAAAATAAAAAAGTTTGTCTGGTGGATGCATATCGAAATGCTATACGGCAACGAGCAGAGAAGCATGACAACATGAGACACGTGAGGTCAGTGGTGGACAAGAACAACAATCCAATTTTGAAAGCATATGATGGTCATTAAAAGGACCGTCTTGTGTTCCGAGATGCTCCACGCTTTCTCCATAATGGTGGCGTTAAGCTTCGTCAAGGGGCTCGACACCAGACAGGTCACTCTCGGATGGGGTGTCCTCTCCATCCAGCTGGATGACGATGGGCTGGATGTGTGCACTTGTGGCACCGCCTCGTCGGAACGTTGCTTCAATGGAAATAACGTGCCTGACAGCATTAATCCAGTCGTCAGTGGTGACCTTGTCAACTTCTTCGTTGACGAGTGTCCCCATGTCGACTATCTTGAACGTCGTGTTTCGAGCAGCAACGCCATTCTTGTTCTGCGCCCATATCCGTTCAATGGGGTTGAACTCGCAGTGATACGGTGGGAGCCTGACCATAGTGCAGCCAGCCGTCTCGGCAGCAATGTCCACACGATACTTTAGGTGCTGTGGCTTCACCAAGGCCACAATGTCGAGCAGCTGCTTCTTTAGCATCTTGGTGTCCCATGAACTTTTCTTTAGACGTCAGCCACTGTCGGATGTCGTCCTTGCGGGAACTCGTCGTCGGCACTGCTTCCAACCGCCGTGAACGGTAAGAAGCGTTGTCCATGACGATAACGCTTCCTGTCGGCAGTTTGTCAAGGACACCGTCGAACCACTTCTCGAAGCGGGCGCCATTCATTTCCTCGTGGTAATCGCCGGTCTTTTGTTCATAGAACACGTCCAGGCAGCCGTCGACGAAGCCTTCATCGCTGCCTATGTGGGTGACAATAAGACGCTGGCCCTTCCCCGATGGCTGCTTGAGGCCAGTCGAGAGACCACGCATGAAGGCGTCGTAAGACGAGGCCACGGTCGTGTCTACCCACACCCTTGAGACAGTGTGCCCTGCCGTCACCCACGTCTCGTACAAGTAGAAGATCTTCCGACCATCTTCTCGGTGACGTGCGATCTCATGCAGGTACTTCTGCTGCCAGGCGACGATGTCCTCTCGTTCAATCAGCCGCGAGTTTCGTTCCCTCTTGTCATGCTCGAATCCGATGTCGTGGAGAAGGCGACGCACAGTCCAAGCCTTCAACGAGGGAAGTTCAGTGCTCGCGCAGAATTCAGCTGTTATCTTCTTGACCATGGGGACCTCGTTCCGTCGAAAGAAACGGTGGACGCACGATCTCAGCGCGCACAACGTGAAGTCGCCGTACCTGACTTTGCGCCGCCTCTTGCCTTCACTTGCTGAGGGCTTCCGAAAAGGTGTCACAACTTGTCCCTCGGTTTTTTTCGCCTGCTTCCTAATCTCTAGGATGGTGCGTACACCAACGCCAAGCAGTTTGCTGACTTTGATGCAGGACTCCTCCACAGTGAGGCCGGGCTGGCCGGACTTGGCGGGCGGTTCGTGTCGCACCTGAACGTACGCGTTCATTATCAGCTGCCGTGCAACTCGGTTGAGGACATCGCCGCTCTTATGCTTCTTAGACGGCGAGGCTGCACCAGACTCTCTTGACGAAGAAGAATCGGAGGAATTGCATTTTGCTGTCTCCACGTTGGGATTCATAACGGAAAAGGAAATACGACTCCGGATTTGTCAAAACGCGAATCGCAGAAACTTTCAAAACCCGAAACGCAGTTTTTTTTTAACAAACGCAGAAAATGCAAGGAATGTACCTAATTCGTGTAGGAAGGTTATCAAGCTAAAACCAACAGCCATATATGCATTACTTATAAAAGTTACAATTTTCGTTGCACTGAAGCCTTCCTTTTACTTCAACCTTCCGGAGCGAGTAATTTGCCTCGGCTAGGTGGCGCAAGCTCCGCCCCCTAGCAAGGTCTGTCTGTAGTCAATATCTATCCATTGAAGCAGAAGGGGCGTTTTCAGCAAACTCTTTCTCGAATGCGGAGGCGTCTGAAGCGGACGCATCACGCTTATGGGGAGGAGCTTCTACTACCTTTAACTGTAACCAACCAAGTAGCGCGTCTCTAGGTGCGGGATATTCTACTACGGCCGAACTTCTTTCAATGTGTGCACGCTGTTCGGTCGCGGCAGCGTAGGTCATCTGTTGAATTTAAAAACCAGCGGACACTTTATTGGTGACTCCTTTATGTCCGAGTC
>JABSTQ010001234.1:0-21486 GCA_013358835.2 Ixodes persulcatus | reverse complement strand
ATGGCTCTGAACCCGATGGGGTGCATACTCTTTGGCCGTCGATCATCTTCTGCTGGGTGATGATCTGCTCGATCTTTAATATCTCGATGAGCCGGTACGGGTCGGGATGGTCAAACCCGAGCGAAGACGGAATACTCCAGTGCCATGCTTCTAGTCTGTCGTTGGTCTTAGGAGGCTCGCCTACAACTCGCTCATGGCAGCCCCACACTCTAAAAAAAGTAGTCAAGGCTGGCTCTCTCTGGGGTAGTTCCTGTCCGTGCTGTGATACCTCGAAAATAGTTATATGACTCTAGTGCTCATAAAGTCAGTGGCCCGTGCCCCCCTTCCCCCTTCCCCCTAGAGCCTGGTCACTCTATTACCCATTAACGTCAGGTGACCCTCTTCCTGCCTGTAGTCGGGCTACCAGTGTTCCCAAAGTTTAGCGGACTCTCTTCAATAGGATCATGTGTCTCTCGTTTTACTAGAATAGCGCGAATCCGCAACCAGAGTCAATCAAATACAATATTTGATGAAGACAGACGACTCCTTCAATAAGAATCACTGGACTGTTTTTCTGCTGGAATCATTTGAACTCCCCACAAGACTGAAGGGATTTTCTCAGAGAGAATCCGGCTTTACTATTGTCACGCGACTCTCACATGAGAGTCCCCAGGATTTGAAGACATCCAAGACCATGTCAGCAACCAGGATGACAGCATGTCGTCGGGGTTCGAGTAGTTGGAGCGAACGTATATTGGCGTACCCTTCAGAAGGAACCTCACCCGCCGGGAGCCGCACTTCTCCACGTCGCTTTGGAGCTGCCATGAGGGCTTGTAGACAAGCTTCATAAGACCAACGACTATGGCAAAGGAGAATTCAGTCTTCGCTCGGGTTTCAACATCCAGACCTGTGCCGACCCATTGAGGCCATGAAGACCGAGCAAAGCCTCACCCAGCAGAAGACGATCGACGGCCAAAGAGCATGCACCCTCTCGGGTTCAAAGCCGTTCGCGACAATCTCGCAGAGAATACGAAACGTCGTGTCCCAGTATGACACACAGCCCCTCATTGAACTCTTTTGGGCTGTCGCTTTTCTTACTGCATCTAAGATAAGAAGAGTGCATGTCAAAAGTTCTTTAGCAGTTCCACTAAAGTCGTCAATTGTGATCTGTATTATTCCTTTGGGTAAATAAGGTGCCGAATGAGTATCGATATAGAACGTTAAGGAATTAACAATCACAGAGTCATTTTTTACCTGTTTAGGAGTGTTTTGAACTTCCTGGTTGGTTTTGGGTCTTTGCCTGGTTCTAGAAGCGTACCTGGTTATCTCTTGCACCCTCCTTCCGATGGTCCTTTGTTAGAAGTATGCCTGGTGATATTATGTGCCCTCGTTCTGAGGTTTTTTTGTTGTCAAACCTGTTCTGTCTGAGTCGCATGGTCTTTGTCTGGTTCTAGAGGCGTACTTGGTTATCCCTCCTTCCGTTATTTCTTTGTTAGAGGTATGCCTGTTGATATCATCTGTCCTCGTTCTGAGGTTCTTCGTTATCAAACCTTTCGTGTCTGCGTCGCATGGTCGTAGGCCTATTTAAGGACGTGACAGTAAAATAAAGTTTTAGCTGTGTTTGAAGATTTGTGCCTGTCCTACGTCCCTTCTTTTCCCCGGCTCCAGGGTTTACCATGTCAGTATTGAACCAGCTCACCTACACCCTTGCTTTAGTTAGTTAGGAAATGTAGCCTCATTGGCTTGCGGTGGGAAATACTTCTATTACTATACATGCACGAAAAGCTATTAGTAGGTAATAAAATATGACGGCTCAGGTAATATTATGATGTCCTGTAACGGTAGATAATAAAATACAACAGCAAAACACATGTCCTACTGAATACGTTACCAGCAACCACTTAATTTAGGCGCGTGCTGCTAATAACGTGTATTGCAGCGAAAAAAGCGGAATGCCTTTACTCTCCTGCTGTTTTCTCCCTGTGCTGTTTTGTCGCTGTGCTGTTCTGAAGTGGTGCTCTTCTGACGTGGTGCTGTTGGGACGCTTGCTCTTTTCACCGTTCTGTTTTGTCGCGAGCAGTTTTTTCGGAGTGCCCATAAATACATGTACGTGGCCATTTTAGCACCGTTTTCATGTGAAAGCATTTACTGTCCCACGGAGCAAACGGCGTTATCAGCTTCCGAAGCCGCGAAACACGGCACCTAAATGCCCCTGTCCCATGGAGCGAAGCCTGTAGTCTGTAGCAGCGAAACAAGGAATAAATTCCCATTGGCTGCGACGCGTCATATCAAATGCTTCGTCACAGAAGCCGCCGGGGCCGCTCAAGGTCAAAGCGGACTTGCCTCAGAAAACAATAAAACACAAAGAAAAGCACAGCAACGCAGATGCCTGGTCATGGGGGCCACCACGCCTGCGCAGTTAGGGAGTATAATGTGAACACCGGAGCGCAGTGTGCAAGTGTAAGACGTGGCGCGCTGCTTGTAGGAATGCGCTGCATGTACGAATTCTTTCGCATTCTTACACGTAAGCGGTCTTATAGTGCCTTCTCAGATTTTTTTATTGCTATAAATTTTAAAGAGAAAAAAAAACGGCGCAACTGAACAATATTTTTTTTTCTGCGTGACTGAGAAATGTTCCAAGCTGTCTAGAAGTAATGAATTACTCGTAATAATTGTTCTTATAATGAAGCGCAGGGGAAAATACTCTCACGTTTTCCCATAGAACTACAATACCAGAAGTCAATTTCAGACTAGTTGCTGTCTGCTTTAATTTAAAACCGCACACTATAGCGCCAGTTTAACCTCTAGCGTATATCCGCCATTCCAATATTTACAGGTCCTCAGCCCAGCATGCGCAAGTTTGTCGCTTCGCAAAGCGAGCAAATCACGAGCCCTACGAGCGCAAACTGTAAATGGAACCGGCCAGGTGCCGTTTCTTTCGGAAAGGTATATTATAACAACTCTGCGAGTGCACGAGAGCTGGAGCACACCAGACATTCAGTGTTCCATAAACGGCCAACCGAAACGTCTTGGGTTTCTCATTTCGCAATAGTAGTCAATCATAAACAAAAAAGGTATAGTGACTTGCGCTTTTGACGTAGCGTCCGCTGCGTCTGGACTTAAGCTGAAACAAATTACAGCCGCATAAAAAAGAAAAGAAAAGCAACACGTGTAATCGGAGCCTAATGGCTATTCAATTGATTACAGAAGCACAAAAAGTTTTCCGAGCATCAATTAGGCGAAGTAAAATAAAAAAAAAACGATTAATATATTGTCGCCTCAAGGCTCGAAGCTCTCAATGCGGAGAGCAAGTCGTCTGCTTCTTGCTCAGGGGTTGCAATGACGTCAGAACGGCGAGCTCTGATTGGCTCTGATGAAGGGATAGTGGGTAGACCTCAAAGCAAGCTGCCTTGAGGTCTACCCACAATTCTTCAATTAGAGCCAATCAGAGCTCGGCGTCTTTCTGACGTCACCGCAACCCCTGCGCAAGAAGCAGACGACTTGGTCTCCGTATACACAATTTATGTGAAAAACGGCGAATGCCTAGGCTAAGCCTAGTTTTTGTTGCCTCGGCTTAGCAGGCCTATCGATAGGCATATCGATACGTGTTTTTTGATGTGTAAAAAAAACTCACCGCTTCTTTTTTTTCGTCTCGGGGAAAACACGAGGTGAGTCATTCACTAATTTTGAATTTGGTTTCAGTCCTTACACAATGCCCAGAAAATGCTCGACCCCATCTTACCGTCAGTATACAACCCCAAGGAAATAATTATCGGGTTGAACTTCAGCAACGATTATCTACTTAATTGGAGTCCCAATGTCATCAAGAAAATACATGAGTAGGTTTATTTTAATGCACTCTCTTTTATCGTGAATTCCTTTCGACCACAATCAAACCTTCGCTCTAATGTTCCCCGTGCGTAGCACCCGTTGTCTAACGCAGTTACACGAAGCTCATTCGTCCATTCGTGTCATGTGATTTTTGCTTGCCGGTCGTGGCGATTCGTGGGTACCACCACGGTCGTCAGATGAAACTTTGCTGGTCTTTAATTGGCGGTTTTCGCACCCGGTAAGTTTTGGCACCACAAGCGGTGCTGCCGTAAGTAGAAGTGAAATAAGATGAAACTAATTAAAAGTAAAAAACTGGACAAGTCTCGAAACATTACGGTATTTCTTTAAAGTTGGTGTATACTTCGTTTCAGCTTAATTCCAGAGATGATGATGATAATGGTAGTGGTGATGGTGATTGTGGTGGTGGTGATGATAGTAATAACGATAATAATAATAATAATAATAACAATTAATTTATTGCAGGCTGGCGTTTCGAATCGTTCTCTTTTCGACGCGACTTCTTCCCAGGGGCTTATGCGAACTCAAGTTCATGCTTATACCGTTCGGTTCTTCGAGCGATCTGATCGGTTGTCCCCTAACGTTGCCAGCGCACACCCCTGGTGTCCCGATTTGTCCATGGGAGAAGAGAGAGAGAACCTGTATTTATTTAATGAAAGGTTCACTCGTCTATGGTTTGGTGTCCCTGAGGCGAGAGGGAAAAGGATTGTGGGGATTGATAGAAAAGGGTAAGTGACTATGTATAGATCTAGAAGAAGCGATGCACCCCAGAGTCCCTGATGTAGCTGATCAGGAAGTCGAGGATTTCTTTTCTGTGCTGCAGCTGTCCCTTGGGGTGGGTTCAGTCTTCAAGCTTCGTGGACCTTTTCTCGCTGGGAAGCGAGTCCTATGCTTCTACTCTAAAGTATTTCCGGACTTTGCGTTCCCAGAGCACGTATTTGGTCGTGGCCATGGTTCCCTCTGTGCATGTCTTGCACGTTGGGTACTCGTGGTAATTCAGTCCGAAGGATGCTTTTTTCGCCGGAGTTAGTGCCGTTCCTGTTCTGATTCGTCTTAACCGAACCGTCTTCCATCTCGTGCACCCTGGTAGTATCGGGTCTTCCTCTGTTAGTAGAATTCCCTTCAGGTACAGTTTTCTCCCTTCCTTGGCTTGCTCGGCCATTTCATCTGGGTCTATTGACGTATCGTTCGTCGTTTCTACTCGAGAGGTAAGGCCTGACGAGGAGCTGGTGCTGCTAGCTGCCTCCGCTGCGGCCTGGTGAGCCCTCTCGTTCTCCGGGATAATGTTGTGTCCGGGTAGCCACACGTTCATTATGTTGGAATCCAGCTTCCTGAGCTCCTTCGCAATATTCTTGATCTCCTTGACCGTTCTGCTTGTCGTTTTGCAGTTGCGGCAAGCTTTCAGTGCCGTCTGAGAGTCTGTGAAAATCCAGGCTCTGTTACCTGGGTCGATTATTTCTTGAATATCTTCGGCTGCGGCTAAAATTTCACGCAGTTCAGCCTCTTTAACCGAGGTCTGCGTTGGGAGCTTCTCTGACCAGGTCCTGTCCCTTGCAAGGTCGACAAAGGCTGCTGCAGCAGCCCCGTCGTCCTTCGCGGCATCCGTGTACCTTATTTCCTTACATTCCGCGAGCCACAGAACGTGTTTCTTGGCCGCCAAGTTTCTCTGTTTAGTTTTTGTCCCTTGAATGTTGGCTTGTGATCAGTTATTCCTATGTTTCGCCATGGTGGAGAAGCCTCTTCGATCGGGGGCCTGCCTTCCGTGGAGTATCCTAGGATTTCCAATAGTCTTCGACCATGTTTAGTTCTTTCGAGGCGTTGGAAGTGCGCGATTTGTTGTGACTCTGCACTCTTCTATCTTGTTCATTCCTGCATATTTCCTTAGTTCGTAGAGGGGTGTGTATCTCGGTAGTCCTGTTACTCCTCTCATGGTTTGATTGTTCAGTCTTTCAATTTGCTTCCACTGAGCCTTGGTGAGGTTTATCCAGTTGCAACAGTAGAGCCCTCTGGATGCGAGGAGGGCTTCTGACATGGTCCGGACTGCTTTTTCGTCCGCACCCCACGATTGACTTGTTGTCCTACGATTAAGTTTCAGGGCCTGGTCCAATACCTTTTCTTCAGTTCGGGTAGCCATTTGGCACTCCCAGCTGTTTCTTCAAATGTAACCCCAAGGATTTTTATGCTCGGACGTTGTTCTATTTCTTTTCCCATGAGTCGAAGTTTCGCTTGCTGTGCAATTTCTTTTCTGTGGTCCTTATGTCTTGCAACGACCATATATTGGGTTTTTTCAGGGGACGGTTCCATTCGGACTTCCTCCAAGTACTATGCAACTTCGTCGATGCCCCGTAGCATTGTGCACTCCTGGTCTCCCAGGGAGCCTCCTTTGGTCCACAACGTGACATCATCAGCATATATTGTGAACCCAAAGTTTACGATGCGTCGCAGTCTCTTTGGTAAATCTGCCATTATCATGTTAAATAATGTGGGCGATATCACTGCCCCCTGTGTAACGCCTCTGTTGTTGAGTGTCTCCGGGCCCATTGTGTTCCTGATTTTCACCCGAAACCTTCTATTGGTCACAAAGTCTTTGATGAATTTTAGTGCTCTGCCTCTTAGTCTACATCCCTTAGCTACTTCTTTCACCGCCCAATGCGGTACGGCATAAAAGGCTTGTGTTATGTCAAGATCAACTACTCTTGCATCTATGCTCTTCTTGTCCACCATCACGCCTTCGTATAGTACCTTGAGACTGTCTGGTGTTCCCATGGCTTCTCTGAATCCTGTTTGCCTCGGGTCCAGCCTGTCGTGCGTCTCGAGGTAATATTGTACCCTCTGCGGGACCTTTTTCTCCAAGACTTTGCAGATGCTGGACGTTAGTGAAACTGGTCTGAAATTTTCGATCCTATCCTGCGTCATTCCGGGTTTAGGTATTGGTGTAACCCAAGAGATCTTCCAGGAGTCAGGGATCTTTCCTTTCTTCCATGTTTGATTGTATTTCTTCAACAGCTCTTCTTTGGGCTCGCCTGGGAGGTTCCCAAGGGCTGTATATGTTATCCCGTCGGGTCCGGGTGCGCTTACTTGTTTGGCTGAGTGGATGGCCTCAAGCAGTTCCCCCATGTTAAAAGCTTCGTCCATTCCCGGTTCCTTCGGTGGTTTTGCAGCCCAGCTCTTTGAGCCTTTTTTGCCTCCCTGTTTTGCCGCCGTGATGTGCCGGAAACATATCTGACCAGCTTTTACCGCCAGCTCCTCCTCCGTCAGCTCCTCCTGCGTTCCGGCTCTTGCCTTGGTTCTTGTTCATCCCCCTGTAAGTTCGCCAGGCCTTACCGAGTTCGGCACGGGCGTTGAAGGATGCGCAGTGGCTTCTCCATTTATGCCGGCATAGCTCTTTGGAGTATTTCATAGTCATTGCGGTCGCTTTTGTAGCGACACTCAAAGCCAGCCTACGCCATGAACGACGACGACGAGGCTCAGCTCCCTCTGCAGCGCGAGCAATTAAAATTCCAGCAGTTCGAATCCAAACGCTGTCCGAGCTGGTTCCTTTCGTCCCAGCTCCAACAGATTTGGTAACCCGGAATCGAACTCGCTCCTTCAAGGTCTGCTGCTCCATGGCTCATTCCGGCGCGTCCAACGCTCCTGACGGCGACCCCCTCCAGTCAACCTTGGCAGCGGTCCAGAAGTTTCGGCTACCACCATTTTGGCCAAAAAATCCGACCGTGTGGCTGATGCAAGTCGAGGCCCAGTTACGTCTCCGGCACATCACCAGTCAAGAGACGCGATACCTGCACACCGTGTCCTCCTTACCAGCTGACGTCGCCGAGGAGCTAGCTGACATTCTCGCAGCTCCGGATCCGGTCAACCCCTTCGACCAACTGAAGGCCGCCATCCTTGACCGCAAGACCGAGTCGGAGTGCAGCAGACTTCAGGAACTTCTCAACACCGAGGAGCTCGGTGAAAGACGCCCATCCCAGCTTCTCCATCGCATGCGTCAGCTGCTGGGAGCCCAGAACCCGGACCTCAACAACCACCTCCTGCGCGAGTTGTTTTTGCAACGACTTCCAATGACCATGCTCTCGGTTCTAGCGGCTGCGGAAGACATGTCGCTAGACAGGCTCGCTGAGCTTGCCGACCGTGTCGCCGACTACTCGCGAACCCCTGGCATTAGGGCTGTCACTAACCGAGCACCCATAACAAATTCGGAAGATTCCAGTCTGTCTCGTCTTGAGGACCATGTCGAGCCATGAGTCGTCAGCTTGCCACCCTCGCACCCTTGTCACGACGTCGTCAACAACTGTCACACTCCCGCCGAAGCCTGCGCTCCCACTCAACCTCGGTAGAGCGCTCCACCTTCTCCAACAGCAGTCAAGTTGACTCGGGCTCGGGCATGTGTTGGTACCACCGTACCTTTGGCAACGATGCCCGCAAGTGCAGCCAACCCTGCTCTTCGGCGGGAAACTATGAAGACCGGACACTGGCGGCGGCAGGTGATACCGGTAGACAGGAAAGCCGCCTCTTTTATGTCGTTGACAAGGTAGCTGGCCATCGCTTCCTTGTCGACACAGGAGCCGAGGTCAGCGTTCTATCGGCCTCTCTTTTGGACCGACAACGCAAGCAAAAGACCTCCCCGCTCCAAGCGATCAACAACTCACCTATCGCCACCTACGGTCAGCGGTCCCTCACAATCAACCTTGGACTGCGCCGCACATTCCGGTGGCTGTTCATCGTCGCCGACATCAAGCAGGCTATCCTGGGAGCGAACTTTCTCAGCTTCTACAAACTGGCCGTCGACATTCATTCACGACGCCTCATCGACCTGACGACACGCCTCTCCGTGAATGGCGTGCTCTCTACGACCACGGCAACAGGACTTAGAGCGTTTTCACCATCAACGGCTTGTGAGAAAATTCTCGCGAATTTTCCGAACCTTACGAGGCCACACACAAGGGAGTCACCGGTGAAGCACACCATTACTCACCACATTGTCACCTCTGACCCCCCTGTTTTCGCTCGTCCTCGACGGCTGTCTGGAGAACACCTACTCATTGCTCGTCGCGAGTTTGAGCATATGCTCGAACTTGGCATCGTTCGACCATCATCGAGCAACTGGGCCTCCCCACTACACATGGTCCCCAAGAAAACGGCCAACGACTGGAGACCATGCGGTGATTACCGTGCCCTCAATGCCAACACCCAGCCTGACTGCTACCCGTTACCCCACATACAGGACTTCACAACGAATCTGGCTGGTTGCCAGATATTCTCCAAGATCGACTTGGTGAAGGCATACCACCAGATTCCGGTTGAGCCTGCCGACATACCAAAGACCGCCATCACCACACCTTTGGCCTTTTTGAGTATGTGAGGATGCCGTTCGGTTTGCGGAATGCCGCCCAGACATTTCAACGTACCATCAACGAGGTCACCCGAGGTCTAGACTTCGTCTTTGCTTACCTCGACGACCTCTTGGTCGCCAGCACGTCAGAGACCGAGCATGAGGAGCACCTGCGCGCTCTTTTTACCCGCCTCGATGACTACGGGTTGGTCATCAACCAGAACAAATGCACCTTCGGCGTGACGACCATCGAATTCCTAGGGCATCTAGTGACACCGCAAGGCATCAAACTCTTAGATGCAAAGTTACGGCCATTCGAGACTTTCCGCAGCCAACATCTCTGAAGAAACTGCGCGAATTTCTAGGTCTCCTAAATTTTCATCGTCGTTTCCTACCGAGTTGTGCGCAACTGATCAAGCCGTTGACGGATCTTCTCGCCACCAAGAAAGAACCCTCTGCGCCTCTTGAGTGGAACGAAGATGCAGCGTCTGCTTTTTCTTCAGCGAAAAAGGCGCTCGCTGACGCTGCAATGCTCATTCACCCCGTTCCAAACGCAGAGCTACGACTCGCCACCGACGCATCAAGCGTAGCGGTCGGTGCGGTTCTTCAGCAGAATGTCAATGGCTGGCAGCCTCTCGGATTTTTCTCTCACAAACTCAAGAACCCAGAACAAAAATACAGTACTTTCGCACGCGAACTTCTGGCAGTGTACCTTTCCATCAAACACTTTCGCCACTTCCTCGAGGGCCGGAACTTCCATGTTCTTACAGATCATAAGCCCTTGACGTTCGCGTTCCAACGAAACCACAGCGACCACACAGCACGTGACATCCGGCACCTCTGCTTTATATCAGAGTTTACCGTCGATATCCGCCATGTCAAAGGTCATGAAAACACTGCTGCTGACGCACTCTCCCGCGTCAGTGCTATTTCTTCAGCAGATCCGGTGGACTGGGAGGAGCTGGCAACCGCTCAAGCAAACGATCCCGAGCTGCAACGCTTGCGTGCCTCTCCTGGATCACTGAAGTTTGTTGACGTTCCTCTGCCCTTTTCTCCAACAACAGTTACCTGCGAGACGACAACTGGTGTGTCCCGACCATTCGTACCACCAGCATTTCGTCGCGCTCTTTTCAACAACCTGCACAACAAGAGCCCCCCAGGAATCCGTGCTTCACAGAAATTAATAACTGCTCGTTTTTTTCTGGTCCACCATGAACGCGGATGTCCGTTGCTGGGCACGAACGTGCGTGCAGTGCCAACGCGTCAAGATCACGCGACACACAATCACCCCCATCTCACCCTTTCGACCACCGGACTCCAGGTTTGCACACGTCCACATAGACTTAGTGGGACCCCTTCCATCATCACGGGGAGCCCGCTATTTGCTGACGTGTGTAGACAGATTCACCAGATGGTCCAAGGCATTCCCCGTCCCTGACATGACAGCAAAGACAGTCGCTACAGCCTTCATCGACGGCTGGGTGTCCCGCTTCGGCTGCCCTGCTGTAGTCGCCACCGACAGGGGACGGAAATTTCAATCCTCCCTTTTTGCCGCCTTCGTCACCGTCCTGGGCGTCCGACACATCCACACCACCTCCTATCATCCCTCGGCCAACGGCATGGTTGAACGGCTGCACCGCCAGTTGAAGGCAGCTCTCGCCACCTACAAGCCACGGGAACGTTGGGCCGACCACCTTCCCCTCGTTCTCCTAGGCCTTCGCTCAGCGCTCAAGGCAGATCTTGGCTGTTCTACAGCCGAGTTAGTCTACGGCACACCACTACGCCTACCTGGCGAATTCTACTCTTCGTTTCCTTCCGAGTCAAGAGAAGACCCCACCGACTTACGAAAAACCTTTCGTCTCCTCCGGCCTGTGCTTCCAGCTCAACGGAGTCATCGAGACGTATTCGTGAGCCAAGACCTTGAGACATGCTCGCAGGTTTTCTTACGTCGCGACCAGGTCCGTCGATCAATGGAACCGGCCTACGACGGCCCGTTCAGAGTGCTGGATCGGCAAGCCAAGACCTTTACACTAGACATCAACGGCCGTCGCGACGTAGTCACGACCGACCGTATCAAGCCGGCCTACCTAGCAGCCGTATCTCCTGCATCTCCTGCAACCGCTCCTGCCCCGTCAGCACCTTCGGCGCTTGCAACAAGAACTAAGCACATCACATGGACTCTTCCACGGCCTACGGCTCTACAGGGGGGAGCCTTGTAGCGACACTCAAAGCCAGCCTACGCCATGAGCTCCAACACTTTGTTAAGCTTGATATTATGCGCCGTCGCCCTGCTTCTCCTGAGTCTCGTTAAAGCTTGTAGTCTACTTTCCCATAGGTTCAGAAAGTGGGTGTCTAGTTTCGGATCGCCTTGGTTGACATTAACTTGGGTTCTTGCCTCCTTCATAGCCTTGCAGATGCTTTCCTCGATGTCTTTGTGCCGCTCAAGGCTGCTTAGAATGAGCTCCCGGAATCCGTCCTATTTTATGATCGGTCAAAGCTCCTTATCCTTCCGCCCTCTCACGTGTGTGACTGTGATCTCGATGGGGTAGTGGTCGCTGCCTTGTGTGTCCCTTCTTGGTGTCCATCGGATGTCGAGGCGCTCTGCGGCCCACGTGAGATCTGGTGCAGTGTCCATCTGGCGTTCTTGTTTGGCTAGTCGCGTGTTGACCCCTTGTTCATTGCAGAGTTCAAGCCCGGCTGTTTGCATGGCTGCGATTATGTCTCGGCCTTTCTTTGTGTTGGCGTCGTATCCCCATTCGCGGTGTTGTACGTTAAAGTACCCTCCGACGATCAGTGGGTCCTGGCCTCCTTTATCCGCCAGCTCGGATAGCTTACGGATTCATTCTGCCGTCTCTCCATTTTTTAGGGTGATGTTGGGCTTTATGAAGACAGATGCCACCACCACTTTGAGTTTACCTCGCCTTAGTCGGACAGCAACTACCTCCCTGTTGTCCGAGCAGAGTTCAGGGGTGTCTTGCTGCGTCTGTGGTACGTTTTGGAGTACGCAAACTGCCACCCATCCCTCCTTTTAAATGAGATTCTTCTCCCTGTAGCTTGGCTTAGATTTGATGGTCGGAGTTAGGTAAACGTTGAAGCCGGTGATTGTCATGTCCGGTGTTTTAGTCTCCTGTAGCAGCAGAATTTCTGGTGGCGCACTTTTTTCGAAGCGGAGCTTGAGCTCCGCTGCTCTTGCTGAGAACGTGCTGCAATTTCACTGTAGGACCCGTGTCGGTGCCATCTTGGTCTGTCCGGGTTCGTTAGTTCTATCTGCCATGCTTGAGTGCAGCAATTTCCTTTTTAATCTCTCAGAGTACTTGGAATACCCATTAAATCCCATTTCCATGTCTTTCACGAATTTGGCGATTTTAGATTCTTCCTTCTCGAACCTTGCTTCGAGTGCTTGTACTTCCTTCCTCCAGTCTGGTTGTTCGGTGGTCTTAGCCTTCGTGCGCTGGGCCCATTCTGGGATCCAGTTTGGGGCGGCCATCTTCTCATTGGAGTCAACTGTTGGCTTTACTGGGTTGGGAAAAATTTGAATTACCTCCTGCTGTGTGTGTGTGTGTTTTTGTTTTGTTGGCCGCGAAGTTGGGCCTGTGAGGTGGCAGTTGCTTTGGCTGCTGCCGCGTAACTTTCTCTCGGTAGCTTCGGCTGTGGTGGCTTTGCAGGTTGCTTCTTCTCTGAAATATTCCTCTTGGGAAAATTGTTGCTGCTTGTCACGTGGGCCCCACCGCAGTTCTTACATTGTGAATCCCTTGTGGACTCCAGCTCTTCTTCGTCGGTGTGCCCGCATTGGTTGCATCTGCTCTCTTTGCTTGGGCATGCATATGCCCGTTTTGTGCCCAATGTTGTGACAATTGAAGCAGACTATTGGTCTAGGATGGTACGGTTTTACAGTGAACACTTCGTTGCAGAACATGACTTTCTTTGGCAGCCACATTCCCTCAAAAGTGATCACCACAGGGTTGCATTTCTTGCCCATAAAGTGGGCGTAGACTACTTTGGCCGTTCTGCATTCCAAGTCCGGTATATTAGCGTTTCGGGTGTCTCGTCACTGTTATCACCGAGAAAGTAGATGACTCCACGTACTGGATCGTTCCCCATATCCTTGTATGGGCTTAAGTCGTACGAGTCTTTGCCTTTCGTGATCTCCGTGACGTTTATGAGATTTTCGATTATCTCTTCATTCCGCGTTGTTAGCGCAATGGTGTTCGTCTTCGGCTGAATTCGAGTTTTGTAGTCATCAGAAATGGCGATTCCCGTCTTTTCCACCGCTGTTTTTATATCTCGGGTTTTGAAGTCCTTGACATTCTTTTTGCATATCGCTTTTAGTACCACTGTCTGGGTTGACGTGGGATTTCCGCGCCTATCTTCCATAGATGATGTTCTCGATTTCTGAACTGTCGAACACCGGCGTTTTCGTCGGCGTTTACTTATATACATTTCAAACCCTTCGTCTTCGGGGGTCTGCTCCGAGAGGGCGGTTCCTAAGCTGTTAGGCGTAGCGTGTCGCTCTTCTGAAGTTGCCCCAGGCAGCACAAGGCGTCGAGAGGACGTCGAAATAAGGTCCTAGACGTTGGGCGACGTCGAAGTCCTTAACAAACTTTTTATCGGCGGCATTGTTACGTCCACAGGAGAGGTTCCGACGACAACGTCAAACACGCGACGTAGTGACAACGTCATAAGCTTCACCTCGACGTCTTCAACAGTAATTGACGTCTGTTGGACGTCTTGTATGAGAAGTTCTTTGAACGTCGACCATGAGACGTCATAACAATGTCCTGAACAACATCTTGACGTCTTCGACATTAATCGACGTCAGTTCTACGTTTTCTCCGGGAAGTTATTTGAACGTCGAGCACGATACGTCCCAACAATGTCCTGTGCAACACCTTGACGTCATCGACATTATTCGACGTCAGTTCTACGTTTTTTCGGGAGGTTCTTTGAACGTTGAGCGCGAGACGTCCCAACAATGTCTAAGCAACACCCTGACGTCATTGGCATTATTAGACGTCAGTTCTACGTTTTCTCCGGAAAGTTCTTTGAACTTGGTGCACGAGACGTACCAACAATGTCCTGGGCAACACCTTGACGTCATCGACATTATTCGACGTCTGTTCTACGTTTTGTTTCGGGAGGTTCTATGAACGTTGAGCGCGAGACGTCCCAACAATGTCTGAGCGAACACCTTGATCACGCTGAACAAGCGCCTTAATAGAGCCCAAGGTGCTGTCATATCACTTTTAAAATTTCTCGTCAATGTCAGCATTTTCGATACTGTGCATGCAATCCACCTTTCAACCTGACTGAGCTGCAGAAATCTCTTACAATATTATCATTCTCGTGATTGTTGTTTTAGCAGGAATTGCTTAAAAAGCCGAGAATTCTCAACAAAAACCAGGATTTAGCTCGGAGTCAGCGGGGCAGTTTATAGCATTTTTAGCGTTTCTAACTTAATATCAGCGTATTTGAAGCTGTAAGAGAATGATAATTATGTAAGAGATTTCTGCAGCTGAGCGAGGTTGAAGGGTGGACAGCTTGCACAGTATCGAAAACGCTGTTATTAACGAGAAATCTTAAAAGTGATATGACAGGTCCTTGGGCACTATAGGATGCTTGTTTAGGGTGACTCCGATTTACACCCAAAACTGCGTAACCATGGAAGTGGCTGAAATTACCGATCACTAGGAAGCTGAAGGAACACCGTTCCCATGATTTCTGGAGTGCGGGCCGGGGCGCTTGGGGGATTTAGCAAATAGTCTATTCCGTCCAAATATACATGCTTTCGCGAAGATACCTTCGAGCAATGAAGCCAGATCTGGTTGACTTCATTGTTCCAGGGTGACCCAGGTCGAGATCGTTATCAAATGACATCCCGTTCAGTCTCGACGTACGCTTGACGTTTTATGATCGTTAAATGGGACGTTATTTCAACGGTGACATAGCGTTACCACAGACGTGCGCAGGACATTTTATGTCGTTAAATGGGACGTTATGTCGTTATTATGACGTTCTCGAATTGACATCCCGTTCAGTTTAGAAGTCAGACGTATACTCGATGTTTTATGGTCGTTAAATTGGACATTGACGTTCTCAATTGACATCCCGTTCAGTTTAGAAGTCAGACGTATACTCGATGTTTTATGGTCGTTAAATTGGACATTGTGTCAATGTTGATATAACGTTATCACTTGACTTCCCGTCCAATTCAGACGTGCACTCGACGTTCTAAGGCCATTAAGTGGGACGTTGTGTCAACGTAAAATCCACGCTTTTTTTCAGACATTAGCCTTTCCATATTACGTCGAAGGGACCTGACGTTCAGACTTTTGACGTTCTTTCGACATGTGGTTCCTGACGTCATCTACGCTCTTTCGACGTCTTTTCAACGTGTCTGTGCTGCCTGGGGCGTTTCCTGGTTTCTGTAATTTATCTAGTGGTGGAAATTGGGAAGTTTTCTGAGAACTCACCTCTTCGAATTCTATAGCGTTCCTTTGCTGACTGGCCATATCCAACCTGGGGTCAACGTTCCTTGTATGTAGCTGTGCAAGAATGTGGTTATTAATTTACTGATATCTTCTTTGGTGATTCTTAATTTTCCGAGGAGTCCAACGTCAAGGTCGATGGCTGTGTCCCTGGCGGGTTCAGGCTGCTGCTGCGCTTTCACTTCGGCTTGTGGACCGCGCGTTCCCGAAGTCAGGGCTGTCGCGGTGTCCATCTTTTCTGACTCTGAAATCATCGAAAATGACCCCGTCGGTTGCGAAATCAGTGGGCGGAGCGCCGTCGAAGGTCCTTGGTGATCCATGAAACCTTCATTAACGTGGCACTGTTTCGCGGGTGTCGGGACTCCCTAACGATGCCACGGAGCGTCCAGGTTCGATCTTCAAGGCAGTCGGAAGTCCAAAAGCGATAGAAAACGTCAAACTTAGAAAATTATCAGGAGCCGAAAATTCCGTGTCCATTTTCCAGGGCACTTCATCGTCGTCCCCCATGAGGAAACCTTTCGTTCAAAGTGACGACAAAATTCCAGACCAGGTAATCTAAGGACCGCGCTACCACTTCAAGGGCTGTCCAATTATATCGGCCCGCGATCCGCTCTCTGGGAGGCGAAAAATGAAATTTGTTTCTTTCCGAGTGCTGCGTGACATCACCGGTGACATATTCCGGGTTCTGTTGGCCAATACAGGAGTTGACTATGTTCCATTTTGCAGAGATTTGCCTCTAGGGCCAATCTCCCCATGGAGGCTAATCTCCGATTCCGGAAGTTGGCCTCTGTGGGGAGATTAGCCGTAGAGATTGCGGCGAAGAAACATGGCTTCTGACACGTTCGCCTGTTCGTCGTTTTAAAAATATCGAGGGTGTTAAGGCCCGTTCACACATTTGCGTTCGGAGCGACCACTATGCTTACGAACGAATGCAACCGCTGCGACTTCAACGACAACTGTACGCGGCGTGTACACACACATGCAACCACACGAATCAACAGCCAATGAGAAACGAGCTTCAGCTCTTGCTCCTAGCCAATAGTAAGCAACCCAGCTACGCTTACAAACATGGCGTAGGCGAGGTCCTCACAGGAGCAGCAGGAGGTTGCGGCTACGACGTACAGTCACGAAGATCTGTTGTGCACCTACAATAGTTGTATAAAGGCTGATTAAGACATCTGAAACGAACCCGTTATCCACGACTCCGTCCGTTGTGACCGGAGCGACCGGAACGACCGCTCTGCGCCGCGCGTACACTTCTGAGGGCACTGCAACAAGCGCAGCGGGTCGGCAGCACGGCGACCGTCTCTCCGCCGCCGTCAGCTGTTTCAGCGGTGCCTCTAAAAAGAAGGGGACGCGCTGCCACTCACTTGCGTAACAGAAAATAGACAGACCGTGTTCTATGACCTCAAGCTTTATTTTTATTTTTTTTCAGGATACGCTTGCAGGGTAGTGCATTAAAAAAAAAGAAAAAGATGCAGTACGCCGTCTTGCACGATCACGACTTTGCCAACAGTACAAATCTCGCCACAAGGCTTTTCTACGATTAGAAAAGACGATGTAATCTTAGCAGCGATATAGCAACGTAGAAATACAATTTCGTGATCAGATAGACGTTGCGAGTGTTCAAGATTGCTAACACTAATCACCTTTCTCGGGCGATGAAAACACGTGAAAATTTGCATCCTTTATACGATGCGATCCAGAAATACCTTGAACTTCAGCGCAAGCATGGAATGCGCCAAAACAATTGACCGCATCTCCACGTGGTGAATGATGTTGCTTGGGGCGAAGCTCTGGTGGTGCTTGTCCGCGTAGACGCCGAGCCGCAGCATGCCGAGCCTTTTCATTCATGTCAGTAGGAGAATGTGTGGTTTTCTTCTTTTTTCTTTTTTTAAGCAGACAGATGGGATGGCATCTCAGAACCCCCTACTCTTTTTTTTTCTTCTTTTTCTTTTTTCATAATTTTTTTATCTTTTTTTTCAATTTTGTTTTGCCCTACACGAGCACGTGAGCATGTGCTCACGTGCTCGTGAGTATGTGATCTCACGAGCAGAAGCACGAGCACCCGACGCCGGGCCTACGGCGGACGGCGGACGGACATGGCTAGCCCCTAAGGAGCTTCGCCCCTAAAAGAAATCCGGGCGATGTTCGAGGACACAAATGCGAAGAAAGCACCACTGTAGTCGAAGTAAACAAACACGACGGCACGGGCGTTTCTGCTGTCTTGAGAGTGCCACCACGAGATCGCCGCACGAGTAGGTGGATCTTCCCTTCTATACTCTGTTTCACCTTATGTTGTACCGCAGGAAAGGCTATAAGCGCGAGCTCCTTGCTCTGGGGCAGATCTCGGCGGCACAAGCTCTCGTGCAGTAAGGGCAGCTGTCAACGCCATGAGCTCGCGCTTCCAGCCTCGCTGCGGTACAACGTAAGGCGAAACGGAGTATAGTACGTGCTGGGTTATCATAACGACACACGACGAAAATTCACAGTCAGGGATAGCGCTTTTACGGGGAAGGATGAGCTTCCACCACGCCGTCCACGTGGACGATCACCACCGACGCCATGTTTGCACATAGAAGGAGCCCGGCACGACCGGCATGCAACGCGCGCGACCAAACACTCCTCGATTTGTGATTGGTCTGTCGTTACGGTCGTTCCCGAACGTAAGGAAAAGTTCAGCCCGGCTCAACTCCTTGCGTGGCGAACGAACACGAACGAAACGACCGTTTGGCGCTTCGTTGCTATGGTAACTCGTCGTTCCAACCGGTTGCATTCGTTCATAAGCGTAGTGGTCGCTACGAACGCAACTGTGTGAACGGGCCTTTATGAAACTCTCAGTCGCAATGAAGTGCTGGGCGTTGTCGTGTGTCTGAGTGTTCCTCCGAGGATTTCCTTCTTTTGTTGTTCTTTCTTTTCAGTGAATATCCGGCGACGACCTTTTTGATCCTGACCCACGTTCAGGGCTATAAGAGCGGCACTCCAATTAAAGGAGCCTCCACCTGGCAGGCTCACGTTTACTGGTCTTTGGTGAGTGTGTCAGGCAGAGCAGCCATACGAGCTCTGTAGCCCGTTTCGCTTTCAAATTCCAATTATTTTCTGCACTGAGAGAGGAAATGTTAAAAAAGAAACTCGGTTGTTGCTTGACAACCCTCCGTCTCTCCTACAGCAGCGGAGAAACAACATTCCTATGCACAATATTTGACGTAATGACACAAACACGCAGATATAAACCGTAAATATGTATAATAATAACCATACATGAAACAAAATATGAAAAACTGTACAGAATGTTATAAGAAACACGAACAAAAAACTGAAATAATAAAGTAAAGAGTTTTAAGACCAAATTGAAAGTACTCTAAACCCTTTACGAATACAAGATACGAAAGCGACAAAAATAATAATAATAATAATAATAATAATAATAATAATAATAATAATAATAATAATAATAATAATAATAATAATAATCTTTATTTTTATGTGCCCAAAAACAACCCGGAGGTCTTCACTTTGGCGCACAAGTCAATGATAAAGTTGAACAGAAACAAAGTAACACAATAAAAGCAAAGTAGAGCATAGGTCAAAGGTGTGTTGGAAGCGCTTCCAATTTCTTGCGAAAAACAGATATATCACTGAATATATCAATATTTGTATCATTAAGGCGATTATATAACGATTGTATGCGTGACAGGGGCGAGGATCCACACATGGTACTGACGTAAAAAAGTGAAAGCCGTTTACAACTCCCTGTAAAGCCGAATTGGAGCGCAGCTCTTGAGGAGGAGGAGGGAAGGGTACTCAGGGGAGGGTATACTCCTCCTCCTCCTCCTCTCCTCATTAATCAATCTCCTCCGGGGGGGGGGGGGTCACGTGACCTCGGGGGGAGGGGGGTCACGTGACCTCGGGGGGGGGGGGCGGGGGGTGGCTCACGCGGTGCATTATGGGACATTTCTCATAATGCACCGCGCGGTTACGCCGACGCCGACGGCGACGCCGACGCCGCTCAAGCCGGAAACGGGCGCCTAAGAGCTGCGCTCTAAAAGATATGGTTCCTAGTTAACCGAGAAGGGACATGAATGTTAATTCTGGATAAAAGCAAATCGCTATCTATCATCCCATTTGCTACCTTATGTAGAAAAATTAAGTCAAGCTCGACCCTTCTTTCGGACAATGGACTCAGAGATATCTTATCAACGAGAAAGTAATAATCATATTAAAAGTGACGTTGAAAATAGCGGTCATAAACAATACGTACAAAACGCTTTTGCACAGTTTCAATTTACGCTGACTGCATTCCAGATTTTGAGTTCCATGCTACAGATGCGAATTCAAGCCGTGATCTTACTAGGGAGCAAAATAAACGAATAATAGAGGCTGGGTTTTCAAACTGCTGCGTGATGCGAGATATCAGTCCCAGCATCTTAGTTGCACTGCCAAGAATAGATGACACGTGTGGAATAAACGTCAATGCACTATCTATACACGCGCCAAGGTCTGTTACAGAAGATACACGTTCGATAGGAATCCCTTCTAATAGATGACTATTATGTGTTACATTATAACATTTGCACAAAGTTAATACCTTTGTTTTTAGAGGGTTCAGTGATAAGTCATTCAATTTGCACCACTGAACTATTCGCGACACGCCATGCTGTAAAGTATCGCAGTCAGCGAGAGTACGAACATTCATAAAAATCTTAATGTCATCTGCAAACAACAACAACTCAGCATTTTTCACATTGGACGATAAATCGTTTACAAAAATGAGAAACAAAAGGGGACCAAGAATAGACCCTTGGGGAACACCGGAATTGTAAAAGAAAGTTTTTGAGCGACTGTTATCTATGCGAACGGTGTTGGGACGACACGATAGCTTTGGAACCATTTACACACCGGTGCGCAACAATCATATAAATACAATTTACGTAATAACAACTCGTGGCCCACTTTATCAAATGCTTTTGACATATCAAAATAAATACAATCCATTTGCCCTCTGTTCATAACAACAGGAACAGAATAGTTCAAAAATGAGGACAGGTAGTTTCAACCGACCGTCCAGTCAGAAAACCACGCTGGCAAGCATCAAATTTCCGGTGGAACTAAAAAAAAACCTTCGTTTGTGTATAACGCGCTCGAACACTTTGGGAAACCCCGACAATAAAGATATGGGCCGATAGTTACTAGAAATATGTCGACGATAAAAATGAAAAAAAAAATGTCGACGATAAAAATGAATAATCAAAAAACGAGAAAACACTGGAAAAGCCTTTTTAATGGAACTTTCAACTTTGTATTTCTTGCGGATTAGAGACAGTTGTCGATACATCTACGACAGGACGTAATCAAACCTCAGTATGCTCAGCTAGGTGTAGCGGCTCGTTTCTGTGCTTTTGTCGCCACGAATATTGGCAACAATGAGATGACCCACCATCGCTACATCCTGATGAACACCACTGGGATGAAGACACGACTGAACTGCAACGCTTGGAAGAAACACACCACCCCAGATCTCACCTCGACAAACAGCCCACACACGGTCAACTACACCTGGGCCGGTTTGCTCACCTTGCGGCCGCGGCTGCGGCTGCGGCCAAGAGGGATTTTTATGTCACGTGACCAGCTCCATGGGGACAAGGAAGTACCTAGCGTCCCTGCCCTAATGGCAGAGAAGTCCGTGCCGCTTCGAGTACAAAAGTCTGATTTCGCTCGCAGAAACTGACTGCAGAGGCTTTCAACTGAAGTCCAATTAACCGCCCCATCATACTTTAGGAGCGGCAGGTAAAGTTACGGCCAGGGAAGGGAAATATAAGCCAAAATAAAGGAAAACTCACGCGA
>JABSTQ010001233.1:0-12360 GCA_013358835.2 Ixodes persulcatus | reverse complement strand
GGGTTGCAGATTTTGTAGAAGTACCTCAATCGGTTGTGTAGCTCTCGCAGTCCGGTCGCTTGCGTTATGGGTGCTGTGAAAAAATTCGCCGGGTAATCGAAGGGTAGAGCCGTACACCAATTCAGCGGCGCTGCACTTTAGTTCTTCACGCAGGGAGGTGCGGATGCCCAAGAGCACTGGTGGTAGGACTTCGGTCCAGGAGCTTGATGAGCCATGCGCTCGAATGGCAGCTTTCATTTGTCGGTGGAATCGCTCCACGAGACCATTGGATGAAGGGTGGTATGCCGTTGTTTTGATGTGGTGTATACCGAGGAGACCTGACAACTTGCGAAATAGGTGACTTTCAAATTGTCTCCCTCGATCTGTTGTCCTCCGAAGCGGCTGATCCACATGGAGATGAATGTCTGTGCGACTGTTTCTGCAGTCATATCCTTCATGGGCATTGCCTCTGGCCAGCGAGTGAAGCGGTCTACGCATGTGAGGATGTAACGGTAGTCTTGAGATGGAGGTAATGGTCCGACGATGTCGAGATGGACGTTGCTGAATCGAGCGTCGGGTAACTGGAAGGTACCTATGGGTGTGACTGTGTGGCGGTGGATCTTGGCTCGTTGACAGTCTTCACACGTTCGTGTGAAGTATGCAATATCGGTTTTCATCCTCGGCCAGACGTAGCGAGCAGAGACTAGTCGTTGTGACGCTCGTGTACCAGGGTGGGAGAGCGAGTGGAGGGCATCAAAAACGGCTCGTCGGAACTGTGCCGGCACGTATGGTCGAGGACGGCCCATAGAAGTGTCGCAAACAAGTGTTTTGTCGCATTCAAGAATTTCTATGTCTTGCAGGACCAGCGCTGTAGGGGAGGAGCGAAGATGGAGAAGTTCCTGGTCAAGTCGTTGCGCAGTAGCCAGTTTCTGAAAGTTGATGATCGGCTGAGAGTTGTTGACGTTGTTGAGACCGATCCGAGAGAGGGCGTCAGCTACGGTATTTTCTTTGCCTTTTATGAAACGAATATCGCTGGTGTATTCCGCAAAGTAGGCCATCTGCCGCATTTCCCTTGGGAGCTGTTTGATGTAAGGGCGTACGTCAGGGGCTTATGATCAGTCATGATGTGAAATTGACGTCCTTCTAGAAAATGGCGAAAGTGTTTCACGCCAAGGTAAACGGCTAGAAGCTCGCGCCCGAACGTACTGTAACGTGATTCGGTTGGCGTCATTTGTTTTGAAAAGAATGAAAGGGGTTGCCAACCGGATTCGGTAAACTGCTGGAGTACTGCTCCCACTGCTCCATCGGAGGCATCAGTTACAAGGGAGAGGGGTGCGTCAGGTTTCTGATGGGTCAACGTCGTAGCATCAGCAAGCTTGTGCTTGATTGTTCGGAACGATTCAACTGCAGCTTCGTTCCATTCGAGTGCTATGGATTTCTTGGGATTTCCAGTGAGGAATCGGTTGAGTGGCTGGAGGATGGCTGCACAGTTTGGAATGAATCTCCTGTAGAAGTTGACTAGCCCTAGAAATTCGCGAAGTTTCTTGGTTGTTTGGGGCTGCGGAAATTCTCGGATGACGTTCACTTTGTCCTGTAGAGGACGGATGCCATGTTGGTCTACGCGATGACCCAAGAAATCCAACTCGGTAACGCCAAATTCGCACTTAGCGGCGTTCAGGACCACGCCGTATTCTTGGAGGCGGACGAACAGTTGGCGAAGGTGGAGTTCATGTTCCTCATGGTTTTTACCGAAAACTAAGACGTCATCAATATAGGTGAAACAGAAGGTCAACCCACGTGTGACTTGGTTCATGAAACGCTGAAACGTTTGCGCCGCGTTTCGCAAGCCAAATGGCATGCGCACGTACTCAAACATGCCGAAAGGTGTGGTTATGGCAGTTTTAATGAATGTCAGATGGGTCGACTGGGATCTGATGAACGCCTTCACAAGGTCTATCTTTGTGAAGATTGTCGATCCGTGCAGCATTCCAGCGAAGTCTTGAATGTGGGGGATTGGGTACCGATCGGGTACAGTGACCTTATTGAGGGCTCTGTAATCCCCACACGGTCTCCAGTCGCCAGATTCTTAGGTGCCATGTGCAGGGCACTGGACCACACGCTGGATGATGGACGGATGAATCCGAGTTCCAGCATGTGCTCGAATTTGTCCTTGGCGATCTTGAGCTTGTCCGGTGCGAGGCGTCGCGGCTTTGCAAAAACTGGAGATCCGTGGGTGTCAATGCAGTGAGTAATTGTGTGCTTGACTGGAACCTTGGTGTTGCATGGCTGCGTTAACGTTGGGAAATCCTTCAGGAGGTTTCGCCATGGAGCAGCAGTCTGCAAAGGTTGCAAGGTAGTGCTGAGTGATGGTGCCTTAGAGAGCACTCCTTGGATGCTGAAGTGCGTTGTTGAGTCGAGTAGAAGTCGACGCTTGACATCCACCACAAGGTCGAAGTTACGGAGAAAATCTGCCCCAATGATCGCAAAGCGTACGTCGGCCACCAGAAATACCCAGCGGAACACGCGCCGGAGGCCGAGATCGAGGGTTAGTGATCTTTGTCCATACGTTTTGATCGCCGATCCATTGACTGCTTGTAGCGGCTAAGTTTGTTGTCGGTGCCGACGATCCTCCAGCATAGGAGGAATGATACTGACCTCGGCGCCGGTGTCCACAAGGTATTGGATTTTTGTTTGGCGATCAGTGACGTGGAACAAACGGCTGATTGCGGTTCCCGCTGCACTGGCCGTCTTCAGTGAGTGGGCGAAGTGTTTTCCGGAAACGCACATGGTGGGGTGCATCTTCTGGCATCGTGTCCAAATGATTGGTGGTACCAGCACCAGTTGTTTGCACCGTGGGATGTGCTACGCCGACGTGCTCGAGATGTGTGCGGGGAGGATGACCTTGAAGGCCGCGAATGTAGGTCGCGCAAATTCCTCGCCAATTGGTCGACTTGCTCCGAAAGCCTCCTGTTCGATTCAAGGAGCTGAGAAAACTTCTCCTCTAGAGAGGGAGATGCTTGCGCTGGGCAGCTGCTGGTGTGTTTTTTGTGAAACGCAGAAATTCCGAGATTGGAAACGTCCATGATTTTATCTGCCGTCTGGCGAGGGTTTCCAATGGCTCCGCTAATGTTGACAGGATCATGCGGACTTGTTGAGGAAGTCGTTGAAGGAATAATTCCTTGAAGATGAACGCGTCGAGTGTTTCGGCGCGATCTCCCAAAAGCTGATGCATTCTGCGGAGGAGCTCGGAAGGTTTCCTGTCGCCCAGCTCCTCTGCGGTCAGGAGCTGCTGAATGCGCCGTTGCTCAGACTCTGTTGTCCTACGAGTTAACTCGGTTTTTAATTTGTCATATGGATTGTCAGCTGGAGGCGATCGGAGTACGTCCCGTATGATGCTAGCGCTGGACTGCGGGAGGGCCGCAACGGCGTAGTCGTATTTTGAGATTTGCGTTGTTATGCGGTTTTTTCGAAAAATGGATTCGATGGATGATGAACCATAGTTCCGCGTCGGTGGTCCAGAAGTCAGGTAGTTTGACCGCGGCAACGGCCGGAGAAGGGGACCGGGTGCCGGTGGATGTGAATTCGGTAGCAGGCAGGGACATTACCTTTGTTGCTGAAGTCCGGGTCACCACTTGAAGGGATTACGATCCTTCAACTAATTTATTTTCTGATTATTTACATAATCAGAAATCTGAGGCGTTTGTAACGGCGCCGGCGGGTGCTGCAGTCCGTCGAACCCGCAGCTGGGACCTCGAGCCGCTTTTCACGCGCCAGCTTGTCTTTTTCTTCGGCGCCTTGTTGCCAGTCGCTACAAGCGGAACGCCTTTCCTTTCACTCGTATGCTTCCTCTATTAATAGATTTGCTCCAGCCAAGATTGTGTGGGACAGGGTAAGGCGAATGGATGGTGATTATTCCCAACTTTTCAATCCCCCTGCTGTCAGCTGACGATGGAGAGGCGTTTTCATCTTTGCAGATACAGGCCGATGCACTGGGTAGACATTTTGCGCAGGTCTCCAGATCTGAGAATTATACAGAAATATTTTCACGCTTTAAAACCAAAGCAGAGAAGGTCCCAATCCGCCGATCTGATAGCTGTGCTGAAGAATATGACCGGTCTTTTACTCTCACTGAGCTGCGTCAAGTCATTGCCATAGCAAAAGCTACATCTCCTGGGGTTAATGACATTCATTGCACTATGATTTCCCATCTACCTGAAGCATTCCTCGTCATTCTCCTCCAGTTTTTCATAGAGTGTGGGCAGAGGGGAAGCTGCCGAGCGTGTGGAAAAGGGCTATTATCATCCCTATCTTCAAACCCGGAAAGGACAGAAGTAAAGCCTCCAGCTACATGCCTCTAGCCCTGACTAGCTGCCTGGGCAAGACATTCGAGCGGCTGGTTAACAATAGGCTTATCTTCATTCTGGAACGAAACTCCCTTTTAAGCAATATACAGTGTGGCTTTCGTGCTGCCAGGTCCACTGCCGACCAGCTCGTACGATTGGAAACAGCCATCCGAGAGGCCCTTATAAACAAGCAGTTTTGCCTTTCAGTATTTTTTGACCTTGAAAAGGCTTACGATACCACTTGGCGGTATGGTATCCTCCAAGACGTTATCAAGATTAATATAGGTGAGAATATGTTTAATTGCATCGCAGATTTTCTGCAGGATCGCCTGGCAAAAACCCTTTCGTCATCTTTCATTCAAGAGAATGGTGTCCCACAAGGATGTGTCCGGAGCGTTACCCTTTTTTTTTATTAAAATCATCTCCCTGTCCCGAGCAATATCACCTTCTGTTTTCTACTCGCTTTATGTTGATGACGTCTATGTTTGCTTTTTGCCATGTAATTTAGCTATCTGTGAGCGCCAAATTCAAGTAACCATTAACAAGATGAGTAAATGGGCTGATGAGAATGGTTTCAAGTTCTCTGCTAAGAAGGCCGAGGCTGTTTGCTTCTCCCGGAGAAGGGGAATGTTTCCCGAACCATCGCGTCATATAAATGGCACAGGCACACCCCTTTCCGTCCGACCGGAACACAGAGTCCTCGGTGTGACGTTTGACAGCAAGCTGACTGTCGGCCCCCATATCAAAGCACTGAAGCTGAAATGCCAGCAGAAACTAAACATTCTAAAAGTTCTTTCACATCGTACCTTTGGCTCGGACAGGGCATGTTTTTTTTACGAATTTACAGGGCTGTAGTGCGGTCTACCCTGGATTATGGAAGCCTTGTTTACGAATCTGCGAAACCATCCTCCCTCAAAATGCTTGATCCTTTGATCCTGTGGCGGACAAAGAGTCCAACAGACGACAGCACTCAACACCCAACGCCGACCGGCACCCGCGCCCCTTGGCGCGAAGCAAAAAGAGGATCGGAGAGAAGCACGCGCACCCAGCTCCCGGGTGAAACACAGCTCGTCGTTCCAAACAAGACTATGGTTCAGACAACCAAACTAGTCGTGGATAAAAGACAGTTATTGTAGCTCAGTCGTCAATGGAATTATTACATACTACAAACTGGTGCCCCGGACGTCGAACCCCTACCTGCTAGTTAGTTGTGCTAACCTACAACTGCTGAAATGACGGACCCAAGACTACACACCGATGCCTCCACCGGTGAGCCTTCCTTGCTGGCTGCAAACATCGGCAGCACAAACTTCAAGCTTGCCGCCTTTCGGAATGGCGACGCAGAACTCTGGTTTCTACACGTCGAGGCCCTATTTCGGTCACACCGGATTGCATCGCAAAGGTTCCGGTTCGACTTCGTAATAGCTGCGCTACCTCAAGCTACTGCCGCGATAGTTCGCGACATTTTACGTGCACCACCCGACAACTCATTTGATCGCCTTAAAGAAGAACTTATTCACCGCACCACGGAATCCGAACAACGCCGCCTACAACAACTCTTGACGACAGAAGAGTTAGGAGACCGAAAACCAACAGACCTCTTACGACGAATGCACCAACTGCTTGGTGACCAGCCTGACACAGTTGAGGCATCAATTTTCAGGGAACTTTTCCTTCAACCGCTCCCAAACAACGTCCGTATGATCCTGTCCGCCTCAGAAATAACATCTACCGAGGCCTTAGCTCGCATGGCAGACAGGATCATAGAGGTCAATACACCTACCATCTCGACGCTTGGTACAACCAGACCATCATCACCTCCGAGCAAGGACCCTATAGAGAAACTCAACGTCGTCGTCTCACAACTTTCAGAAAAGGTGGACCAACTTAACACCGAAGTGTCCTCCCTCCGGCTGGCTGAGCCACGCTCAATAAGCAACGATCAGAGATCACCGAACTGGCGACCTCAAACGGGACGACCCCGGACAAGTAGAACACCCGCCGTGGAACCTAATCGACACTGCTGGTACCACTAAAAATTTGGAGAGCAAGCCCGCCGCTGCATTCCTTCTTGCGCTTACCAGGGAAACTTCCGAACCACGCATTAAAGACTGGCAAATGCAGTGGTACCTGATATCAGCCGTCTTTTCTTTATTACGGAGAAAAACACGAAAATGTATTTCTTAATCGACACAGGAGCGGAGATCAGTGTAATTCCTCTAAGTGCAGAGGACCGACGACACCGCCAAAGCTGTCCGTTACTTCAGGCTGCAAATGGTTCCTCCATCGCAACATTCGGAGAAAGATCGCTCACACTCGATATTGACCTCCACCGCACCTTTCGTTGGGTGTTTCTAGTCGCTGAGGTAACTCGTCCCATTATAGGCGCCGACTTCCTACTTTTCTTCAATCTCATTGTGGATGTTCGGTGTAAAAAACTGATTTGATGCAAACACGCAACTCAGCATCCAAGGATTGTGCTCAGAGGAACCACTAATTAGCCCCACCATTTCAAAGATCCCGATTGATTCTCCGTGGCAAAACATTCTCGCAGAGTTTCCTGCCATAACACGCCCATCTATAACTGAACTACCTGTCAAACACACAGTAACCCATTGCATCGAGACAACCGGCCCTCCCGCGTTCTCCCGCCCAAGCCGCCTTGCTCCAGACCGCTACCAAGTTGCCAAGAATGAGTTCCTGGTACGACCGTCTTCCAGCAACTGATCTTCTCCTCTCCATATGGTTCCCAAAAAGACAGGCGACTGGAGACCGTGCGGCGATTACAGGGCTCTTAACAAAGCCACTATCCCTAATCGCTATCCCATCCCGCACATCCATGACTTCACTGGTTCCATAGCAGGATCAACAATCTTTTCTAAGATTGACCTCATAAAAGCCTATCACCAGATCCCCGTGGAGCCCGCCGATATTCACAAAACGGCGATCATCACACCATTCGGCCTGTTCGAATTTCTACGCATGCCTTTCGGCCGGCATAATGCTGCGCAGACATTCCAACGCTTTATGGACCACATACTGCGAGGGCTCTCGTTCTGTTTCGCCTACTTGGACGACGTCCTTCTCTTCAGCCGCACTCCAGAAGAACATTAAAAACATCTTCACACCATTTTTTCAAGACTGGACAACTATGGCATTACCATACAAATCGAAAAATGCGAATTCGACGTACAAGAACTTGATTTCCTCGGCCATCACCTCGACCAAAAAGGAATCTATCCACTTCAATCACGAGTGCAAGCAATTCGTGACTTTCCTTCACCGACAACGGTGAAACAACTACGAAAATTCCTAGAATTTCTAAACTTCTACCGCCGTTTTTTACCACACGCAGCAGCAACGCCGACACCACTCAACACTCTCTTGGCAGGAAGCACGAGCAACAAGGCACCTGTCTCGCGGAATGACGCAGCAACTTCCGCATTTGCCACGGTGAAGAAACAACTTGCTGATGCTTCTATTTTGACCCACCCACACTGCGAGGCTCCGTCCTCTTTAATGGTGGACTGCTTCCGACGTGGCAGTTGGAGCAGTGTTCCAACAGTATCTTCATGGCAAATGGTGTCCAATTGGATTTTTCTCTAAAACTCTATCACCTGCCGAAAAACGGTATAGCACATTCGGCCGAGAGTTACTGGCCATCTATCTCTCAGTCAGGTACTTCCGTTACTTGCTCGAAGGTCGTCAGTTTTCCATCTACACTGACCACAAACCACTCACGTATGCAATGACATCCAGTGCTACACACTCACCTCAAGAAATCAGACATCTTGCCTTTATCTCTGAATTTTCCACAGACATAAGACACATCTCTGGCCAGAACAACGTCGTTGCCGACGCTCTATCAAGAGTGTCTGTAAATACATCGTACACCGCAAACCCTTCCATAGATTTTTCAGCACTGGCTACGTCACAAGCAGTGGACCCGGAACTCCAACTGCTCAAGACATCGTTGACTACACTTACTCTGAAGGACATCCAGATGAGCTCATCTTCCACAACACTGGTCTGTGACACTTCAACAGGCACAAATCGTCCCTATCTAACCCCCGAGTTTAGACGAAACGTATTTGACATGTATCATTCTTTATCCCATCCAGGCATTCGCGCCACACGTTTAATTACAGCACGCTATGTGTGGCCCCGAATGAACACAGATGTTCGCCACTGGGCCCGTACATGCCTGAAGTGTCAACGAGCCAAACTTCATCGGCACATAACGACTCCGATCTCATCATCCTCTAGAGGCAAGATTCGGACACGTCCACATCGACATCGTCGGTCCTCTTCCTCCGTCAGGAGGACATCGATACTTATTAACCTGCATTGATCGATTTACATGTTGGCCTGAAGTCTGCCCCATCGAAGACGTAACCGCGGAGACAGTCGCGAAAGCGTTCTTGTCCACCTGGATAAGTCGCTTTGGTGTGCCGACAAAAATCACAACGGACAGAGGCCGACAGTTCCAGTGCCGATTATTCGCGAAACTTTCACAACTGCTCGGCGTTAACCATATCTCGACGACAGCATACCATCCTACTTCCCATGGCCTTGTCGAAAGATTCCACCGGCAAGTGAAAACGGCACTAAAAGCTTCAGATAATACGTCGTGGACAGAAACCCTTCCTATGATCCTTCTAGGACTCCGCACAACACTAAAGGAGGACACCAACTGCAGCGTCGCAGAGTTGGTTTACGGATCTTCACTCCGACTACCAGGCGATTTTTTGTGGCATCACCAGACACCGAGTTACCTGATCCCCTTGACTACGTTTCACGGCTTAAAGCCATGGTACGGTCTCTTCAACCGGTACCCTTTCGCAAGCCACACCAATCGCAAGTGTTCGTGAGCCCCTATCTGGAAACGGCAACCCACGTATTCGTGCGCAACGACGCAGTGCGATGACCACTACAACCTACATATACAGGACCCTTCAGGGTAATTGCGCGAGCACCCAAATATTACAAACTTGACATCAATGGAAAGGAAGATACCGTATCCCTCGATCGACTAAAACCTGCTCACATGGCTAATACGTCTGAACCAGAATCAGATAACTTGACATGTTCGCATACTGTCACAATAACTGAGATAGACAACTCAAGTATAACACGTCCAAAAACCAGTGCAGCTACAGCACCGGCTCGAAAATCACCTGTCAACAGGGTCCACCTTGACGCTAACCCGACTCCGCAGCATCGTTCCACGCAACGGTTAAACCGTCCCGTGATTAGGGGGGAGCTCCTGTGCCGGACAAAGAGTCCAACAGACGACAGCACTCAACACCCAACGCCGACCAGCACCCGCGCACCTTGGCGCGAAGAAAAAGAGGATGGGAGAGAAGCACGCGCACCCAGCTCCCGGGTGAAACACAGCTCGTCGTTCCAAACAAGACTATGGTTCAGACAACCAAACTAGTCGTGGATAAAAGACAGTTATTGTAACTCAGTCGTCAATGGAATTATTACATGCTACAATCCCATTCGCCACCAGGGGATCAGTTTGGCAACGGGGGCATTCCGTACGTCCCCGGTACCTAGCCTGTATGCTGAATCGCATGAGTGCTCACTTGAGAGGCGTAGATTTTTTCTCGCTGTTCAGTACTTTCTAAGGCTCCGTTCGTTTCCGCAAAATCCTGCTTATGAAATAATTAAAAACATAAACTATGAGCGCTTATTTCAGCACAAACCATCTGTAATCCCTTCTTTTGCACTACGTGTAAGAATTGCCACAGAACAATACAATTTTGACGCTCTTTCCCCTGTCCTTGTAATTTAACAAAGAACTGCACCCTGGAAGGTTGCCGATACCCGTTGTAATTTTTCTCTGACCAAGCACAGAAAAGATACAGTAGACCCTAGTATTCTCGGGCGAGAATTCCTAGAGCTCTATACCTCCTGCAATGGCTACAAGCACTTTTATTCCGATGGATAAAAAACCACAGACTGTTGGCTGTGCTGCTACCGGCGAGGGCTACAACTCTGTAAAAAGGCTAAACGAAAATGCCTCAATTTTTACTGCCGAGCAGTATGGTCTGATAACTGCAGTAGACCACATTGTCAATCATCGATATAGAAAATCTGTTATTTTCGCTGACTCTCTGAGCTCACTCAAAGCACTCAACTCTCCAGCTTCTTCGAAGCACCCTCTGCTTGTGCAACTTTGTAATGCACTGACACAAGCACTGGTAAAGAAAATACAGATAGAATGCTGCTGGGTCCCTAGCCGTATTGGCATTGAAGGCAACGAGCTAGCTGACCGTGCAGCTTCTGCATGTGAAGATAGGACAATTGACTATGACAGCATCCCTGTTACTGATTACCGAGTACCACTTAAACGGCAAATAAATATGCCTGGCAGAGGGAATAGGATTTCCATCTACAAAATAAACTCCATTTAATTAAGCCCATCCTGAGTTAGTGGCGCAGTGCCAGACACCGAGAGCGTTTTTATGAGATAGTTTTGTGCCGGTTGAGAATAGGACATACCCACCATACTCATGGCTATCTCTTGCGTAGAGAAAGTGAACCGACCTTTTGACTTTTGTTCTGAACCTTTACGTATTCTTCACGTTTTGATAGTTTGTCCACACTTTGAACAACACCGTCGAACTCGTTTTTCTATATTTCATCGGGAACATGTACCATTTCACTTGGCTCTTTTACTGGGTGACGAGCCTCTCGTCCCATTCTCACAAGTTTTGAATTTCTTAGGAGAAATTAATATTCTGCGGAATTTATAAGTGTAGTTCCTAGTAGGGTTCGCTTTGAGGCTTTATTCAGTCTTTAACAAAATGTAGGTGTCCTTTACACAATGTTTCTGGCGCACTATAGCCCTGATGCTGCTGCGCCAAGAAAACCCAAAACAACAACAACAGCCTCCTTCGTCTCTATCGCTGCTTGGTTCGTTCAAAATTAGATTATGGGCGCGTAGTGTATGGATCCGCATGCCAATTTACCCTTCAGGTGTTGGACCCGATCCACCATCAAGGCCTGAGGCTTTCACGTGGTGCTTTTCGGACGTCCCCTATCCTAGCCTATATGCTGAGGGTAATGAATCTTCACTTAAAAAGAGACGATTTTATTTAGGGTTCCAGTATGTAATAAGAATTCGCTTTATCCCTTCTCATCCAATCCAGGAGAGCGCCCAGGATTCTCGCTTTGAAACCACATTCCAGAACACGCCATCTGTCGTACACCCTTTTACGCAGAGAACTAAGGTATATTCACAGGCGTACACCTTGACAGTTGTAGCCTAGTTGGTCAACTCCCACCTGCAGTAGCTCCATGGCAGTGCATGGCACCTATAATCAATTTTACTCTGATTAAATATAATAAGCGGCAAACTCCTGTTGCAGCCCTGCAGCCGGAGTTTTTCCGAGGTTGCTTATATGTACAGAAATTGTAGGAGCTTCTTCACAGACGGTACTAAGAGCGACTCTGTTGTTTGTGTGCTGTAATAAGCGCGACATGAACCCCGCAAGGGGTACCTGTGGAAGCAGGTGTTTGGAGAGTGGCGTCTCCATGGACCTCGAGCCATGCGGGTTCGCCCGCCCACGTCTGGCTGTGCGTGGCTATCCCGTGTCGGGGGAAAGGGGCATCCTGGTGGCTGAGTCGAACCCAGGGTAGGTTTGGACCCTTCGGGGCCCCTCGGGTGAGGCAATACACCACTTCGGCCCCCGCTTCTCATAGACGGGAGTCCTGGTAAGGCCCGGCCAGGATGATTCAGTCTAGTCGCCACTCCTTCTACTATCCCCTTTTTTCTTTCTCTTTCCTCCATTCTCCTATTCTTCGTTTTCACTTTCTTTGGTGGCAAGGGCTAACCTTGGGTGGCGACAGAACTCTCTCTTGATCCACACTTGGTTATTGCTTCCTAGTAGCACTGGTAGAGTAACATGCTCAGACAAGCCAGACCTGTTATGAGATGTTACCTATCCGCTTGTTGGACTCCCGCGGTGGGTGGTGGCTACGGATGCCGACGTTTTTGCCCTTCATATGGGTTTCCCAGCAAAAACCT
>JABSTQ010001232.1:0-23665 GCA_013358835.2 Ixodes persulcatus | reverse complement strand
AAACACCTTGAAACATACGTTTTCTTCGTAACCAAAAAGAACTTGGAGCCTCGAGAATTGAGCTAAATTTCACTCGAAGACTCGCCTATTTCTATAATAAAATTTGCAATTTTTTGTGCATTTTGAGTTATCATACTGGCTTTGTCACCATATATCATCGACACGTGTGTTTACTTGGTGGATACTAACTCGGGTGGTCAAAGAAAATTTCAGTGTGCGCAGAAAGCAGCGTTGTATGTCTATTTTTTTCCCCCGAAGAACGTCCTTACTGTTTACAACCAACGAGCGTTTCTTTGTTTGCTCGTCTACCACTGCAGTACTTCGATCCGGGCGAAGTGCTCTACCTGTACGAGAGCCCCGCGGGTTACGGCATCGTGGCGCTGCGACTCGTCGGCTGGGGATGGTTCGTCTACGCCACCGTCTTCACGCTGCTCCACTATCCGGAGAAAACTGCATTTTACACCCGGCTTTTTTTGCTGTACACTATCTGGTGAGGCCGGCTTTTAAAACACACTCTGATAAAAAAAAGTATGCGAGACTTTTCTACAGAACGCAAAGAGAGTCAATCACGGCGAGCTATACGGGGTGGGGTCCCAGCGTATCACGAAACACAAAATACAATATAGTCTACAAGAAAAACAAAATTGCGAGGACACCTAAGCACGTTTTATGAGTTGTGAAAGCGAAAGCATGCAGGTCGTTCTTCCGCTCCTTTCGTCTGCGGCGTACTGGCGTGGACGGTCACGTTTCGCTACTGCCGAGGGAGCGGCCGACGGCCGAGCGCGCGCTCTCGTGAAGTGGCCGCGCCGCGCTGAGCTCGGCCGTGCAGCCTCTCCGGGGTTTGCCCGTGCGGGCGCTTGGGCGCGGCGCACGAGGCGGCCGGGCCGCTCAGAGCCGTTTATTGGGAGAGTTTGGCCATACATTGGTTTGAATAGGCGAGCATCTCGGGGCCAACCACAGGCCTCGAAACAGCCCCTAGCGGTGGTCGTGAGCTCTAAATATGTGACACGACCAATTTAAGTCGTTTTAGCGTCGCTTGAGTACGAAGGTATAACTCTTGGTGACTGAAAACTTGGCGCATGTTAGGGTTTCGTCACGTTCATATTCAACGGTAGAATAACCGAACGTGCGGTCCAAACCAGGGCCGACTTGCTAGAAAGAGCGTCTCAGCTGAGACTGGGGGAAGGAAAGCGCTGACAAAGCCAGCGCACGAGCCGTGCGGGACCGTCTCAACCCGAGCCGAGCAAACCGCGTCTCAAGACGCTCGCGCGCCCCATCCTTTGCACTGTTTGAATAATAATAATAATAATAATAATAATAATAATAATAATAATAATAAATTTGTATTCAAGAACATTCATACATACATGCAATAGTGCGGGGGCAATCAAAGCCAACAGTGACTTGTGTGACGCCGCCCAACCGAAAGTTCAGAAGAAAAAAAAACAGAATGTCCGAGAACACACAGCTGAAGAAGAAGCGACACATCACAAAGCAGTTTTCAAAAACAGAAAGAAACAGTTACAAAAAATGCAAAATCTGATCACTACACTGTACAGAGCACTCGCGTACAAAATATACACTAGGTAGTATTTCGGCCTGAAAGATAAAATTTCAACCTTTTTCTAAGCTGACTCAATGAGTTAGCCTGCCGAATTTCAGAAGGCAAACTATTAAGATCTCAGGCACGTAGACCTCACGCGTATACTTGCCGTATCTGGTTCGGGCAAAAGGTATTTTAAGGTCTCTTGGAAACGAACCGAACGAGGAGATGGGTTTTTGGTTTTGAAATTATCTGACCAGAAGTAACGTAGGACTACTGTTTGAATAAATAGTGTGCGGAGACATGGCAGTTGCAAATATTGAAACAAGTTAGTACCCTCGGGAATTTGTAGGCCATAAGACACACTTTTCAAAATATTATTCAAAATACAATCAATTTTGTCATGCCAATACCCCGAGCAGTTGCCAAAAACAGTAACACCATATCTTAGCACGCTGTATGCAAGCGCATGGGCGACAATTTTACGAACTGGAAAAGGCATAAGCGATTTGTGTTATAAAGGAGGCAACAAGCACTCCTCAGTTTGGCAGCAATGCTAGTCAGCTGAGCATTCCATGATAGACCGCAGTCGAATATTACTCCAAGGTATTTTACATTATCGACATATACCAAAGGATCACATTGGCAAGATTATACAACTTGAGCTATGTAAAAGAAAAGGAAATCTAAATTCACATATTTGAGCGGGTTACGAAAACATATGAGTTTTGTCTTGTTTACATTAATGTCCATAAGGTGTCTTTGAAACCAGTCCATGACGGTAGTCGCGGCGCATTGCAGAGAGCAGGCAGCATCATTGAAGTTAAGATGTTGAGTGACAATTACGGTATCATCCGCGTATTGATAACCTTTGCCCCAGACAATATATGTAGAAATATCATTGACGTACAAATTAAATAGAAGTGGAGATAGAATTGAGCCCTGCGGAAACACCTGCTCTCAACATCGTTCGCGGACTCTGCGACTCAGATATACTTACAAGTTGTGAGCGATTCGAAAGGTAGTTTGATAATAAGGAAAAAAAGGGACCACGAAATCCGAAGCTATACAGCTTTTTTAAAAGTATAGAATGGCTAACGGTGTCAAATGCCTTGGATACATGCAGAAAAAGGGCGCAGCTAACGAGGTTTCTTTCAAAACCGGAAAAAAGTAAATCTGAAAATTCTTCGAGTAATGGTTGTGTACCTTTCTCCTGAACAAAACCAAATGACTGGGTGAGATAACATGTATGTCCAGAAATGATCTCATAACATGAAATACATGTTTTCTAGAACTTGCGCTATAATCGGTAATACAGAAATTGGTCGGTAATTTCTATTTTCTTCGTTGCGCCCCTTTGCACAAAGGCCTTACTATAGCAGTTTTCAGTTCATCTGGAATAACGCCCCTGTAGATGAAACCATTCAGCATACAAAGAAGTACATTCTTATGATTTCATAATTTCTACAAAGGTCAGAAACTCGAATGCCGTCGATACCTGGTGATTTTGAGGATTTGAAGCTGTATAACAAAGAGGAAAGATCAGAATCGATCAAAGGTGGAAGAAACGCCGAGTGAGTTACAACATTGTCGAAGTGATGGAGGAGTCTCGGGAGGTTCCTGAAAATATTGAAAATGACTATTGAAGCGTTTACGACCATTGCTAGATTAGTACCAAAATTAGTTTTTAAGGCATCATCAATTGAATTTTGAGAAGAGTTACCACGAAACTCGTTGATAAGATGCCAAGTTTTAGTCATGTCGGAACGCGAGTCCGTAAACTTTTTGTAAAAATATCTTCGCTTTGCTGAACGGATCATCGCGTTCACCATATTCCTGCAAGTTTTGAAGCTCGATTTAAGTAGAAGATTGTTCGGAGAGCGCCTATGCCGGGCCCACAAATCATTTTTTTCTTTTATAGCCGCCAGAATGTCGGCATTTAGCCAGTAATGATCAGGCCGGCGTCTTTTAACGTATATCACTTTTCTGGAAGAAAGATCAAAGTTTCTAAAAATGTCTCAAAATGTAAATAAGTCTCAAAATTATAATAATTTTAATTTGTAAAAAAGTCTCAAAATTATTATAATAATATAATAATAATATAATAATAATAATAATAATAATAATAATAATAATATAATAATAATAATAATAATAATAATAATAATAATAATAATAATAATAATATCTTTATTTGGCTCTGGAGAACGGCGGCACCGCGGAAAGGCAACAACCCGTACCATGGAGGCCCGCGGTGCCGCGACTAAGGAACATGATAATGCGATGAGTATATGCATGCAAGATGACGACGAGATGAATTGTTGCTATTGCGGAGGATGTAAGTCCAATTTGAAGATGTACACATTTTGTTGAGGTGGGTCAGCAGCGGGCCAAGGGGACCTGCAGCCTGCCGTTCGATCGGTGCACGGTTGCACAAAGGAGACCCAGCAGCATGATGGTGCTGTCGCTCACTGGGATCGAAGCATCAGGCTCCAAGTGGGTAGCCCAGTCAAAGCAGAAAACTGCCGCCTCCGAGGTACCGAGACCCAGGGCTTAGATAGAGGCACCGCCGACGTCCGGTGTGGCATCCTCTAAACGTCGTCGTCGTCGTCGTCGTGCCGCTGGTTCTGCTGCGAGGTTGAACGCTTCTATTTCACGCTTTAAATGTCGTTTCCAATATTGTGACGTCGGGGTTAACTGATTAGTCGACGCGCTGTCACATATTTAGTTTACGCTTCTAACCACGGGGGAAATATTCGGCGCTGGCGGCGGCCTTTGCTCCGCCTATTCGCCAAACGCTTCAATATACGGCTCTGGGGCTGCTGCGTGCGCTGCGCCGCCATGGAGAGGGCTTCTCTGGTGGCGCTCCTTGAACTACGCCGCGCGAGAGCATATGCGAGCCTCGTTCCTTGAAACTATGACGCGCGACAGACAATGGGAGCCTATCCATCAGATTTCTGCTTCGCTCCATTGGGACAGGGGAAGGTGCCCTTTGGCGCGGCTTCAAAATTGGTGCACGTCGGTTCGCTCCATGGGACAGTTTCTTCTTTCGCAGTCCCAGGGACATTGAGCAATGAAACGTCATGCTCATTGCTCTTGCGCACATAAAATTTGTTTAGTGTAATCGTATCTGAGCCTCGTCATTCCCTGGGACACTTTCTATTATTCGATATACAGAAAAGTGAGCCCATAGTTGTGTTTTTACGTGAAACGTTTATAGGCTAGGTTTTTAAATTAAGTAAAGCCTTAAAAGTAAAAAAAAAAAGTACTTGTACTTCACTTTGAAAGTACATTGTTTTTATAGTACTGTCTTCGAGTACACTGCACCCGGTGTACTTACTACATTTCTTGATGTACATAACTTTTAATTTACTTTGTACTTTACTAAAATTACTTTTTAGGTGTACTTTACCCAACACTGATGTGAATGGGTCTTTATTAGTATTTCATAGAAGCACATGGGCACGACAATCAATCCAGTGATAAGCTTAATAGGCGTTGTGACCCAACGTTCTCAAACGCTTAATTCTGAGTGAATTTATGTGCTCCAGCCGAGAAACGGGAGGGAGTAAGAATTCTCCTAAAGATCTGTAAGTGCAGAAAAAAAAAAGAGCTTTCGTATTGCGTATAGGAGCAAACGCAAGTGCTGTGCGTTTGCATTACAATAGACCCTTCCAGAAATTCAGTCTGGTCACCTCGATAGCTATCATCACCTAAATGTGTATCATCTGTACATGCGAATGGCGGCCTTTCTATGGCTGGTGAAGGAAGAATTTGAAGACAGAAACCGATGTGGAGCCCGAGCATCTAGACTTATAAGCTTATATGCATTACGCATTGAGGCTGTCATGCAAGTCTTTGGAATGCTCGGCTTAAGTACGCCCCATGACTGCTCATGACAATGAAATGTTAGTTTTAGTGAGAGTTTTACTCAGCTATAAGCGCCTTGTGCAGAGCGGTAGTTTCTTGACACCATCGAAACTGAAGCAGATAGAGAAATAACCGTTCAACGGAAAACACCTAACTTCGTACGCCTACCGTAGATGCAAAGGCACCAGATTTATGTGCGTTGACAATACAATTATGGCCGGTTCAGGACACTTGCGTTTGAGTGCGTTTGACTGCGTTGCGTCGAGAACCGAAAGCGAGTCACCGGCACATCTGTGCTTCGTAGGAAGTGTGGAATCCAATTCAAGGAATCATCTTGGCACGCGATATAAGCACCAGAGATGTCCTGGTTTCTCGCTGCCGCAACGCAGTCAAACGCAGTCAAACGCAACTGTGTGAACCGGGCTTTACGTTCTCCAGGCTGAGCGTGCGAGTCGGCGCGCCATGCGCCAATCCAAGGCGCAGTTTGGGCTCCTCGCACGCGCGCAGTGTGGAACACACAACGCTGACGCAAGCGCACAGTGCTCGCGCTTGCTCGTATACGCGATGCTAAAACTTACTATTACAGCAAGACATACGATGAGTGGATCCTTGCGTAGGAGTCTGGCCCCGTCCTTTCCGGACACTGTGCGTTACAGGGCAAGCTACTTCTAAACAGTTAATTTTAGAGCGTAGCATGGGCGCATGTTTCCGGGTTGAGCGGCGTTGCCGTCGGCGTCTGCGTCGGCGTAACCGCATGGGACGTTTCTCCGCTAAATTTAGAGGGAAAATGTTTCCGTTAAATGTAGAGGGAAATGTTTTCGCTAAATTTAGCGGGAAATTTTTCCCGCTAAATATAGCTGGTAAATTTTTCCGCTATTCAGTGTGGAAAATTTCCCGCTAAATTTAGCGGGGAAATGTTTCCGCTAAATTTTTCACTACATTTAGCGGGGAAAGTTTTCCGATAAATTTAGAGGGGGAAATTTTCCCGCTAAATTTACTGACTAAATTTTTCGCCTAAATTTAGCAGGGAAATATTTTAACTACGAGGGGCGTTCATAAAGTTCGTATCATTGTCACAAAGGAATAGAGATGGAGCAATCAAACTCGAGTAGGAGTTGAGACTTTCTCTACATGTTCGCCACCAACGTTACCCGCTTTTGCCAGCGATAGACCACATGCCGGAGGCCATTGTTTTAGAACTCCTCGTTTTGAGTGTTCAGAAATCGCTCCACTTCAGCAATCACTTGGTCGTCGTCCTTGAAATGCTTTCCTCTTGTTTGGCCACACTGGAAGCGTCAGCGCCATTTAACCAGAGTTTAATAAACTTGGGCGTTGTCCCAGAACAACGCTCCCAGATTGGAATGAATATCCTTGGCATTGCTTCCCATCAAATGAGAAAAAAAAAAAAAAAGGATCACTGCATGGGCTTGGCACCGACGGGTGGTGCCATTTTGGTTTCGACTCCCTAGCGGCGTCCCGCGCTACTATAGGACGCGATGTGTACACTGTGCGAAAACTAGAGGGACGAGCACTCATATTAATGCCTGTTTTGTTCCGCTTTTTTTAAAGTTTTTGTGCCGATAATACGAACTTTATGAACGCCCCTCGTAAATTTTGCGGGGAAACGATTTCGCTACCTTTTGCTGGCAAATGTTTTCGCTAAATTCAGCGGGTAAATTTTTCGGCTAAATTTAGCGGTGAAATTTTTCGCTAAATCGAGCGGGTAAGTTTTGCCACTAAATTTAGCGGGGAAATTTTTCCGCTAAGATTACCGAAAACATTTTCCCGCTAACTTTAGCGAGAAACTTATCAAAAATTTCCCGCTAAATGGTAGGGCAGCAGGCGAGGTGGAGGGGAGGGTATACGGAGGGGGAGGAGGGGCATACCCTTCCCTCCGTACCCTCCCCTCCTCCTCCTCAAGGGCTGAGCTTTAATTCGGCCTTACAGAGAATTGTAAACGTCTTTAATTTTTTTTCTCATAATTCCAACGACCTGTCATTCCCAATTAAAAAAAAAAAGACTACAAGGCCGTTCTTTTGTTAATAATTTTATGTTATTTCAATAATTTAATCTGCCAATTAAAACCTCTTGGCCTCGCACACTTTTCATAAATGATGTCCAGCGACGTTTCATCGACACGGTTGCGTTTCGTCAACAAGTAAGGATCGGACCGCCGCTCATGTGCGACGGTCACGACAGCGATGTTTATCGTGCAGAAAACAAAACAAAATCCCTCGTGAGAGTTGGTTCACAGCTTCTCGAAATTGCGTATAATATAGTGCATCGGTAAGCGAAATACCGGGCGTTTCGACAAAATTTGCTTTTGCGCACAAAAAGAAATAAAAAACGAAACAATTTGACACTGCGTAGAATCGGGAAAATACCACCATCTACAACAAGTTCATTCCGAAATCGGAAAGTGTTTTGGCAACGAACTGGTGCCCAAATGAGGGGAAAAAATAATAGAAGTCGCCGAAAATATGGGTCTATAAATAATATTTTACTTCACATATTTACACGAAAGTATGCTTTCTGATAAAAATACAGCGCCAATAAATGCACATAAGCTTGCTAGGTAACCAAATCTTATCTTTGGACCGGATAATACAAACCGGAGGCGTCCAAACTCAAATGCGCAGCAAATTCTACGAACTCGGACAACTCAGAAACATAATGAGCACTTATTCAGAGCTTCAGAGATCTTTGTATACTCAATAACTGCAGCTGAAAAAAAAAAACAAAAAAAAAAAACACGGGCATGGTTCTTTTGCTTCAGAAGTCGTTCTCCGGCATTCTTTTATCGAATAATCTCACTGGTTGTGAAAGATAAAAAAATGTTAAGGGCGCACCACGCTATTTTTTTTTTACTTTCAGCGCTTATAGATGACATCTCTTCGTGTAATATATATATATATATATATATATATTATATATATATATATATATATATATATATATATATTACACGAAGAGATGTCATCTATAAGCGCTGAAAGTAAAAAAAAAATAGCGTGGTGCGCCCTTAACATATATATATATATATATATATATATATATATATATTTTGTTTTGTGCTTGTCCAATAAATTCCTTGTTGCGTAAAAATTAAAAAAAAAATAATGCGCAGGTTTTTGTCTGCGCCGGTGATCATACTCATCGCTGCCTTCGTTGTGCCAAAGTGGATGCGTGAAAAAGTCATCAACATTGTCGAGCTCATGGTCATACTCTTCGCCCACATTGTTTTTCTGGTAAGTCTCTGACTCGTGTATGTTGCCTGCCGCGAAAATAAATTATTCGTTGTTTTGGGTGGATGAGCTACTTTGCCAACTGTTTTCACAGGAAAAATGAAACTACGAGCAAGAGTCGCCTATTACTGCCAGTTTGATTCTGTTTGTTGTTATAGGTAGCATGACGATGCAAAGCTTGAAGTTCTTTGTTAATGGTGAGCATGACGCGAAATATTGTTTGATTTACTTGCAGGTTTTAACGAGGCCGTCCAGAGCGAATAAAAACTTTCCATTTCACGTAAGGACCACACAGGTGACTTGCTACACTTTCTCTCTCATAGCATGATTGTTGATCACTACGCGATGGGCCGAAAAGTATCATAAACATTGCGTGGGAGGATATAAAGGTTTCGACACTACATCCGTCAGATCGCTCGTTCACGCCATTAACTTACATTCCCGAAAGTGTTGAAGCGAATCTTCAACGGCTGTCGAAGCGTTGGTTTTTGTAGGCAGCGTGAATGCAAGGTGTCCTAACCATGAACCCCAAAAAAGGAAACACGGAACTTTTTAATGATCATTTTCTGCTTACTTTTTTTTTATATGACATATAAATATAACCGACCATATAAGTTAAAACATGCGCGACAAAAGTCTAACCGCCTTTTGTTTGATAGCCATACTTTGAGAAGTCGATTCACACTGGAAACATGCGATATGTTGCAGAATACTGGCATAGTCTCCTCTGTAGTCACAAAGCCTGGCAGTTCGATGACGGAGACAGAGAGTGCCCGGTCGCAGAATTGGAGCGCGAGGATCTGGTAGCACAGAGCATTTTTCGGGGACCCTGTAGTCAGCGCACAGCTTTTGGAGCGGCGAGAAAAGAAGCGGTAGCCCGAGGAACGCTAGAAGCACGAGCGGACATTCCATCACTCGGGACAAGTGTGTTTCGGCGTCTCGCCGCAGCGGGGTGCCCGCTACATGCCTCTTGTCTGCCGCTCTACCTTTTCACTTTTGGCGGCCGCGTCTCGTGGCGATCTGCCAGGCTTTGCCAGTATAGAGGAGGAGATTATACTGGACATCACGACAGAAAAAAACCGGTCGGGAACTTCACTGTAGTGGCCAAACTTTTATTAAATCCGGAAATATAGCTTTTAAAAACAATATTCGTGGTTGAAAGAAAAAAAATGGTCGGGTGGTGTTCGTAGATATTCCGCCGTTGCGATAAGACACTATTAAGAATAAGAATAATTAGTTACTTGGACTACTTGAATCTTCCGGGAGAGCAGAAATCAAATATATTTTTGCCTGATCAGACCCCACCACACGGAGTATATGATTTCTTCGTACCCTCTCGAGGTGGACGTGGTACAGCACCCAGCCATCGGAGTCATTTCGGAGAACTACATCGATCGTTTCCCGCACCACGCGTACGCACCCACCGAGTCCATGATCGCCGAAGCTCCCGGCGCGAGCGTCGACTACGAGCGGCTCTTCGGCGCCGGCCAGCGGGCCGAGAATAACAACTGGGAGCTGGTGAGGACAGAGTGAAACCGTGGTTTGGTGATTTCGGGGTACCTCAGTGTGTTTCCTACGCGGAGAGATAAGTCGTCTGCTTCTTGCGCAGGGGTTGCGTTGATGTCAAAACTCCGCGCTCTTATTGGCTGATTGAAAAAAAAGAAAGAAGAATAGTGGGTATATCTTACAGCATCTAGCATTAAGGTCTACCCACTTTTTTTTTTTTTTTGCAATCAGTCGTTTTTACGTCACGGCAGCTCCTACGCAAGAATCGGAAGACTTACTCTCCGCATAGGCTTCGTGATGTGTTTTGAGATTTATGCCTGATTCACATGTTGCGATCCCCATCTTGCAGAAAAAAGCGCGGTGCAAGCTGCGGCGCTCAACGTCGCAACTGCAAAATCGCGAGAAATATCGGACTATGCAAATTAAAACTTTAGTCAGAACAAATTAAGTTGTGCGGGCCTATTTAGTTGTGCGCTCCAACCTGTAATAAAACTAATGTTTTCAGCAACCATTTTTTTTTCTTTAATGAGCATTGTCCGGACGAGGACGGAAGGCTCGAATAGCGGAAGTGCCAACCCACGGTTCGAACTTATAGTTTTTGCACTTATACGTTTTGAATAAACTTCTGTTAAAAGTACCAGTAAAAAAAAGATACATAAAAATAAATAAATAGAACAGTCTAAATCCAGCTTTAAGTGAAAACATCGCTGGAAAAGACATATGGTGCAACTCTGCTCTCATTTATTAACTACGGTGCAATTACTTTTCAAGTGTTCTGTAATGTTGTAATTCTTGAACATAAAGGGAGGTAAGGGTGCCTTTAATTTATTTTTGTCACTAGTAAGTGCAAAGTATACTTGAAAAATATACTTTTCCGCTTTTTTTTGCATGATTTCTATTTTTTATGGGTTGCTCGTACACAAAAATTGAAATAACTCTACAAGTGTTGCAAATTATATAAGAAGTCGTTTTGTCATTGTATGTTCCGTGGAGCTGACTATTCGAGTATTATCCGGTACAGTTGACAAATCATATGACCTTTTACAAGGTCTATAATAAGAGCTTGTCAAGTTTAAAATTATTTCTTAAAATTTTGTTCACAGAAGAACTACTCTCAACAGCTTAGCGTGACGCACATGCACGAACACATGAATGGCGGCGAGCCGCAAATTCTGGTAAGGACACGTTGCTTTTTATTTTTAATAACAGCGTAAATAATTTTAACGTCTACAGCATGTTGTGCGATGTTGCATTGTGACCTATGTTAGATCGCGTGATGCACTGCCGAAATCTGATTGGCCGGAATGAGCCGTAGAATTTAAAGCTGTCTACTCTACACTTAAACAGAGTAGAGACTGGTTGCCGCCCAACTGAAATGTTCTACTTGTGTTTCCACGTTTCCGCTAATATATCTGGAACCTATACAAAGGAAATATGAAAACGTGTAATATAGTATATACAACTACAGGTTCGCGCAAATATTTTTTTTTGTTTTTTTATAAGGTTTTAGGCGGAAGTTTTTGGGACAGTCTTGCTTCATTGCCGCTTCAACAATGTAAAACTTTGTTGCACTCCGTGGAAACTTTTAAGACCAAGTTTAAACTCTTTGACCTAGTGAAATACAAAAACAAAAACAATTATCTTCTTTAGTAATCACTTTGAAATCCAAACAGGAAAAAATGTATGTATCCAATACAGTTGTATTTTGTAACCAGCTCCTAAATTGCTTGAAAAAGTGACAACCACAGCAGTATACATTGAAAGGGGAAATGCTGCCACGAGTTTTGATAATCTTCGAGTGAAGCATAAAGTATAGTGTAGCCCGAAAGGTTTGGTGATGTTCGGGCACAGATTTTGCGTTGAACATAATTCAAGCGAATCCGTCAGAGGTAAAATTATTGCTAAACTGAAGTTGTAAGGGAAGCGTAAAAATTCTTACATCGTGTTTTTATTTTTGCTTTGTTTTTACAGCCTCCCGTAAGAACATCTTAACGCTGTTACATCGCCTTATCTTGTTTGGAAATATTCGCCGAACGAACTGCTTCGCTTCTTCGCTCAACGTTTGTGCTCAACAAATATAAACACGTGTAGTTACAAAATGTATTGTCTTCGTCTGTGCTGCAGCCAACGGTAGGTTAGATTACATTCGTTCCCCTCCAGAGCCAACTTCGGCACCACACACCGCACGGCTGTTTGTACCGTGACTCACTTCCTCAATCCAACACGCCCGCTTGATGTACCGTGAGGTTCTCACGGTTTCTAATCTGCTACCGAAATGGCATGCTTTGTCCATTGTGTTACCGAAGAAATTCTGCAGACTGCATGCGATACTTGACCACGTAATCCCGCTATGTCGTCATGATTGCAATCGCTCTATTTTGAAACTCCCGCGTTCATTGTGACTGAGTTTATAATCTGTTGGCGATAACTGATGCGGTCATTTTTCTTCACTCTTTCAGCCCTCACCGGCAGAGCCAGATCACCCGACGTCACTTGCGCCAGAGTCACGACGCGCTAATAATGGAACAGCAATGTTGCCTCCATGAGTGGGATTATCAAAAAGAAAAGAGAAAGAAAGCTTCAACAGCACAGTGTGATCTTGTCTACGCATTTACAAACGTGTCCCAAATACATGATTTGAAAAAAAAAATGTTAATAAAAAAGAAATCCTTACGAGGATTAATATAAACGTTTCATGTGTTGTTGCCAGCTGTTGTACATGATTTGCATTTTTTAAGCTTTTTTTAAATTTCTAGTTAGTTTTTTATTATTTATGTCGTACACCTGGCCGTAAAACTAAAATTGAAGATGCCGCGAAGAGTAAAGCATAAGCATTTGTTAATGCACGTTCTAATAGTAACCCCACGGAAGAGCTAATATGAAGATGTAGTGAAGGTTATTATGTGTTCTTAAAATGTCTCCTATGGCTAACAGACCGCTAGCCAGCGTGTAAACTAAACAGAAATTTTGTTTCGCAGAGTATTAGGGAATACCTGACGTTAAAAGTGTGAGAACCATCCCGTTTATCACCTTCATGCCGGTCGTACTTAACCAGATGCTCAGCCAATAATATTAAAAAATCTCGATTGGCTTCATTATTTTGTTTAAGTGGGCGCCATTTGAATGTGGTACTGTAGGAATATCTATACTTCCTTTTTTACATAATTGACCAGGCCGAGACTGTGCGAATGAAAACAACAACCATAACAAGTACCGACAATGTACGTAGAACGGTTGAAACTCGCACGACAGCTTGCTTGTGTCTTTTTTCTGCGTTTTTTGTTGAGAGAGGGCCTGGATTTTAGTTTTTTTTTTTTTTATCTTTATGCCAAATCGTTGTTTTCAGCCCAACTGAGACCTAGAGCCGAACTGAAAATCAACCTGGATTGAAACTTGCAGGAAAGTAAAGTGCCTGGCCGAACATACGTTATAGCCATATCAAGACTTTCGTCGTGACCGACTGAAATGAACGAAGACGAATAAAAAAAAAAAAAAAAAAAAACAAACAAACAGCGATGTTGCAAAAAATAGTTAAATAAAAATAAAAAAATATGGCGCTGCTCGTAAGTGGTTCTTTCTGCGCGCTCTCGAGCGCTCTTTCCAGAGCGCGCGAAATCGGGTGGTTCAAAGAGAGTGCTGCAGCCTGATCGGGCGGTTCATTCCGAGGGCGCCTCTCCCTCTCAGAGCGCTCTCTAGCACTCTGCCGGTAGCCGTCGGAGTGCGGAGCGGCGCAGGCGTCACGTGGTACTTGGACGGGGATCACGTGGTTTTGTTGACGATGGCCGGCACCGGCAGTGGTCTGTGGTGATGTGCGGGGTCCGGCATGACGGCGATTGATATGGGGTTTTACAAAGTGCTTGTGCATTCGACGGTGCGAGGATTACAACGGACGGGACGACATTCGTTTGCGACCGTAACAGGAAACGTCGACGCGTGAAGTATTCCCAGTGCTTTCCTGAGATCGTTCATCTCACGGCGGTGAATCCGCTAAGCCTAACCGACGACGAAACAGCTCGCAGAGCTCGCCGCTGTTTTACCGGGTTTTGTGGTCGGTTCAAGAAGTTTTGAGGTTTGGTAAAACTGCGTTCAAAGGTTTGTGTTGTAAAATAAAGGAAGAGCCGAATATAATGCACTGTGAGTTCTGTCACATTGCGATGCTTGCTCGATATTTCGCCGTGAGAAAATTGCGGTTTATTAACCATTTTATATTTGCCTGCTCTGTCGTACGCCTGACCGCTATCGCACCGCGTTCACTGTCGAAAACGCGATGAGTTGACAACTGTTTCCAAGCTTTGGCTTTCGTTCCGTTCTGCAAAAATCAATTCGTAAACTGCTGTTTTCTTTTTTCTTTTTTTTTTTACATGCCGATGCGTAAACAAATTTACGCAACGCGATGCGTAAAACAATTTACGTCCGTTGCGAGCGTAAATTTTGCTCAATCGTCCACCGTACGCTGTAAGATCGTGTTGTTTTTAATTCATTACCAATATCAAGAAATTTTACTTCTGTGACTGGTCTGAGAATCTCGGAGCGCTCTGGAGCCAGCAGTTGTGATCGGCTGAAAAGGATCCCGAGTAGCTCTGGCGGCGAGGAGGGGGCGCTCTGCTGAATCGAGGTCAGAGGAGAGAGGCGACCACCCGAATTCACCAGATGACTCGGGCAGGAGATCGAACTATACACGAACTCATCTCTGTTACGTCACGGCGCGGTGGCGGCGCGTCGGTCGCACTTCCGGTCTAGGGCTGTGGGCGGAAGCCCCCATGCCAGACATGTATTCCTGCGTTGTTTTGAAAGGAACCAGATAAAAACCTGCCTTCTCGTCAAAACACCGGGATTTGGGCTGTACCGAAAGAATCGAGAAAGGTTTCAAGGTCAACTTTTACGTGCTCGGTTCGTCCGAAAACGTGGATATGTGCCGTGAAAAGGGAAAACCAGACGCCGTCGGACCACGATTGCTTGGGCGGGAAGCACTTTGGGTTGAATTCACGGATACTTGTGGTCATCAGATTTATTTGTTTTGTTCAAACATGAACGCCGGAAAACCGTCAAGTTGTACGGGCCACCTAAACTACGTTCAGTGCCTCTTCAAGTTCAAACGGCCGCCTGATCGTTCGAACTGTCGTCTGCTCTTTCAAACGTTTCTTCTTGTCGTTTGCTCTCTTAAACGACGCCGGCCCGTAGACCAAACGTGGGTCCGGTACTTGCGATAAGAAGTAAGTGCAGGCCTCAAAAGACTTAAGTTTGAAGGTTGGTAAGCAGGCTCGACGTAAACAGTAGATACAAGGAGATGTTGATCATTGTTACCAGTAGCCATCACCGACTTGTTATGCCCAATTCACTTGGTCCGGTTCTGCTTGCGATTTTCAGTATCGACGTCGACCATCTCAGCTACGGTTCACGTTTTTGTAGCCCGAGCGACGTCGCTACTGAAAATCACGAGCGAAATCTCATCATGTGAATCAGGCTTTAGGGTACATTCTGCGGCGTCCACGCGGAATGAATCGCCGCATGTCAGATTATTCACGTGAAGTTTTGCGGTGTAACGAGCCTCGTTAATTTCGCTGACGCCGCTCGTGTAGTCGGACATTGCCAGGAAGACGTAGAATCAACAATTCGAAAGCGATAAAGGGCAGGGGGACTCACACTGACGCCGATAACGGAACCACAAAGGCACGGCGGAACCACAAAGGACATGTCAAAACGTTTCTTCGTTCTTCAACAGATACTGCTGTGTTGGGCCTTCCAGCCAGCGCATGCGACGAAACCAGCCGTAATCACCTTTATCGACGAGGAGCAGCGATGGCAACCAAGATTGGATGAGGCGATGCTGCATGGGCGTGCATCTAGTGACACCGTCACCGTCGACCCCCGCACCGAGCATTTAAGAACAGCCGGTCTCCGGAGCTGCTTCAGTTGGCACGGCGGAACCACAAAGGACATGTCAAAACGTTTCTTCGTTCTTCAACAGATACTGCTGTGTTGGGCCTTCCAGCCAGCGCATGCGACGAAACCAGCCGTAATCACCTTTATCGACGAGGAGCAGCGATGGCAACCAAGATTGGATGAGGCGATGCTGCATGGGCGTGCATCTAGTGACACCGTCACCGTCGACCCCCGCACCGAGCATTTAAGAACAGCCGGTCTCCGGAGCTGCTTCAGTTGGCACGGCGGAACCACAAAGGACATGTCAAAACGTTTCTTCGTTCTTCAACAGGTCAGTGAACACACATTTTGTAAGAGTTTCAGAAGTGACGACAGGTTTGTCGTGGTTCTGCCGTGCCCTGAGGTGTTATTCGATACTTATTCAGAGTGTTCGAAGTCATTCTTGTTGCTCGTATCTTGTGTATTGCAAAGCTGGAGAGCCTTACTGTTAATTACCTCTGGGGACATTGAGTTGAACCCAGGTCCTGACAGCAGGCTCGAGGAAATGATTGCCGAGGTGCTTGAAAACCAAAAGCAGATGAGGGCGGAAATCAAAAAAGTGAATGAAAACCAAATAGCTTCTCAAACAAGACAGGAAGAAATGGCTAGGAAAATTGCTAAGCTCGAGGCTGCCTTAACTGACCTACAAGTAAGCAACAAGCAGATTACGCAACTCCAGGAGACAGTCAGCCAGTTGGAGGAAACAATTAGGCTGCAGCATGAGAAGTTAATTGACCTTGAAGACAGAGGTAGGCGCAATAACTTGATAGTGTTCGGCATTCCTGAGGCACAAAACGAAACTGATGACGAAGTAAAAACCAAAGTGGTCACTGACCTCTTTCTAAATAAGTTGGGCGTGACTATAAAAACGTTGGAACGTATTCACAGGCTGGGGAAACGCAAAGAGGGCATAACTAGGCCGATTATCTTAAAACTATTTGATTACAACGAAAAAGTTGAGGTGTTTCGCAACTGCAAAAAACTTAAAGGCACTAAGATTTCTATCTCGAATGACTATTCTCAGGACACATTGGTTAAACGGAAGAATCTTTGGGCGAGTACCAGTGCAGAGAGAGCTAATAATTCGCGTGTAAGACTTATACACGACAAGATTCAGGTCAATGGTGATACTTTTTATTGGAGCGAGTCCGAAGGACACAGGGTAAAAGTGTCGAGCAGGCGGAGCCCTGAGAGAAACAGTAAATGACAACAACAACAGTTGCAGGAAAACTGCCTGCGCCTGATCAACGTTAACGCCAGAAGCCTTGTGAATAAAGTCGCTGAGCTAGAACATTTGCTGATGTTTCATAATCCACACATTGTAGTAGTAACCGAAACCTGGCTCCATGAGAACATTCAAGGCAGCGAATTACTCCAACCATCGTATAAAATTATAAGAAAAGATCGAGGGTCTCGGGGAGGAGGAGTCGCAATTATTCTAAAAAAACATTTAGACTGCATCATCATGCCTGACTGCCCCAACACAGAAAGCCTTTGGTGCAAGATAAGGTTCAATGAGGCATTATTTACGATTGGTGCTGTTTACAGGCCCCCAGATTCTCCAATTTCGTATCTAGAATCAATTTACGACTACATTAGCGCTAACGTTACCGACAGGCAAAAAACAATAATTGCAGGTGACTTTAACTTACCGGGGATAAACTGGGAGCGCTTTGAGGCTGGTTCGATGGAAAATAAAAGCTGTGAATTACTCCTTGACATCGCATTTAACTATGATCTGAAGCAGGTGGTCAATGAACCGACTAGAATAACTGAATCGACACGTTCGTTACTTGACTTAGTGTTTGTTTCTAGCCAGTTGCCGAACTGCGAGATCGACGTTTCTGAGGGACTGTCAGACCATAAGCTCGTGCTGTTAAGCATCAATTTCGCTCGGGCTAAGAAAAAGCATAACGTAAGCATTCGAGTACGTGATTTTAATAGAGCGGACGATGTAAGTATTATCGATTACTTAGAGATTTCCTTGGATAATTTTTCGGACAGAGGTGACGTTGAAACCCTATGGCGACAATTCAAAAGAGTAATTCACCATTGTATAACAAAGTTTGTTCCTGAGAGAACCAAGCGGGTAGCTAAGCACAACCCTTGGGTAACACGCGATATAATCCAGCTGAAACGCAAGATCGCTAGAAGGCGAAAGAAAAAAATTGCTAATGATAACGTCTTATCAGAATTATCGCACACACTAAAGAATAAACTTAGTAACTCAAAACTAAAGTATTTTTCAGAAGTAATGCCCCAATTTATGAAAAGTTCGCCGCTGAAGTTTTGGCGCCATCTCGCACCGTCCAGAAATAAAATAGATTACCTCTCCGTCAATGGCCAAATCACTGCTGAGCCAGCAGAAATGGCAGATTCATTCAATACTTTTTTTCATTCCGTTTTCGCTGACGCTGATAATGCTCCATATAATTTCGGAATGACAAGCGTAAACCAACCCTCAGTAATGCCCGAGTTGATTATCACTGAGCAAGGCATTTTTTCTTTACTGTTAGATCTGGACATAAAAAAATCTGCCGGCCCCGACGGGATTCCCAACGTATTCTTAAGGCGATATGCCGAATGGATCTCGAAATATCTTGTGGTAATCTTTAATGTGTCATTTACACAACACAAAGTTCCGATGGACTGGTTAACTGCGAGAGTAGTTCCTGTGCATAAGACTGGAGATAGGCACCTCGTCGGAAATTATCGCCCGATCTCGATAACTTGCGCATGTAGTAAACTGCTCGAACATATCATTTCTAAACAGTTAAGTAATTTTCTGGAAGATTCAGCCTCTCTCTTTTGTAACCAACATGGTTTCCGTAGATCTTTATCCACAATAACACAGCTAATCGAAACAACGCACGACTTCGCCCAATGTATTAATGATAGGAGTCAAATAGACGCAATATGTTTAGATTTGTCAAAAGCATTCGACCGAGTCCCGCATAGTGAACTTATACACAAGCTTGTCAACCTTGGTGTTAACGAAAACATTATACTATGGATCAAGGCCTATCTCCAGAATAGAACACAGTTTGTAGAAATCAATCATGTCAGGTCGCACCTAGTAACTGTGTCCTCGGGTGTCCCTCAGGGATCAGTCTTGAGCCCTGTCCTTTTCTTGTGTTATATAAACGATATAGCAGACAAAATTGACTCTGGTGTCACGATTAGGCTGTTTGCAGATGATTGTCTCATTTATTCACGAATAAACTCGAGCGGTGACCAAGTAAGATTGAGTGCATCTCTTAAAGTCATTGAAGAATGGTGTAGGCAGTGGAAGATGGTAATTAATTGCGATAAAACTGTCTTCTCCGTAATAACAAGGAAAAAGAACGTCTTACCATTTGCATACGAATTCGACGGATATCCCTTAGCTAAGGTTGAGAATTTCAAATACTTGGGTGTTACAATTTCTAATGACCTCAATTGGAAAAAGCATATTGATAACTTATGCTCTACTGCGAAAAAGAAACTATGGTTTTTAAAACGTAACCTTAAATTGGCGCCCGTTGCAACGAAACTACTTGCATACAAGACTCTAGTAAGACCGACATTGGAATATGCCTCAATTGTATGGGACCCCTTTAGACAATACCAAATTAACAATTTAGAAAAAGTTCAAAGAATGGCAGCGAGGTTCATTTTAGCTAAATATCAGAGAACTGACTCCGTTAGGGGTATGTTGAAAGATCTGGATCTGCCACTTCTCTCTGGCCGGCGGAAAACTGCAAGGTTAAAATTTCTATTTATGTTAAAAAATAATTTGTTTAACATTAGCACTTCCAGGTTCTTACAACCCCGCCAATCTAGAACACTCAGGAGAGGCCACACCGCGGAACTTATGGTGGAAAGGGCGAAAAATGACACTTTCCAGTACTCTTTTTTCCCCAGAACAATCCTAGATTGGAATAATCTTCCTCAGAGCGTGGTTGATTGTGATAGTGTTGATGGTTTTATGAATAATCTGCTCACTTTGTCGACCGAGCCTTAACATAATTGTATGCCGAACTGTTACTTGGATCGTATAGTTGAGTTGGTGCTGTATTGTCTTATCTGTGATATTTTTGTCATACATGATTTTATGTATTGTACAGTGGCATCTTTAGAAGTCTAGAATTGTGTAAATTTAACTCTACACTCATGTTTCCTAAACAATCGATCTTGCTGTTGTTGTTTCTTCTCTTTCCTTAGGATGTTACTGCTGCGCTGTAACTGGTTTTGATCATTTTTACGCGTCTGACTGAAGAGCGTGCATTTCGTCATATTGGTGTTTTGTATGTTTTTGTAACAATTACTCCTGTAACAACCCGATTCCGGGTTAACAGTATGAATAAATAAATAAATAAAAATAAATAAATAAATTGCAATGGTTTGTTTATGGGCGACGGCGAGCTTCTTGCCCACACCCCCATCGCGCATGCGCGGCACCGGTGGCGTCCGCTAGGGGCGCTTCGGGCGCTCCGGTTTGTTTGTAAACATGAGTTGGTGTATAGGGGGCGCTCTGACCCGTTTGTTGTCCCCATACTCGGTGTTTACTCAACACAAGGCCTGTGCAGATGCCCAGAGGCCTTATGGACATGTCCATATCATCTTCTACAATAGAGCGCGGGGCACAGTTTAATGCAAAAAATACTAACAATCGACAAAGCGACGTTAAGTGCCGGATCTATCCTCAGAGATTGCGAGCTTGACCCACTTCGGCTTTTGTGCTGAGCTGGCACCGTGCATGCTGCATTGTTCATGCAGGCCGGAGTGGAAACAAAAGAGACCCTCCTCCCCCTCACCGGAGAACACGAACTCCAGCCAAACGCTGACGCCGCGTTCGGTTATGTCGGTCGAGCGCTGAGTCATTGTATTTGTTGTCCCCATCCGTGTAGTTCTAAAGTTAACCGCTTGGGGCGTCACGGTCGCTCCTCCTTCCCATATTGGGCTATTTGTATTTTTAACCCTCTCCCCCTCGCCTGCCCGGGGGGGGGGGGGGGGGGGGCGTAAAAAAAGACACACACACAAAAAAGGACAGGCATAACATTATTTGGACTGGGAACAATGAAAACAATCGTCTGACTCATTTTGCTGCCAAACGGGGTCATCAGCGGCTCAATGCTGCCCAAGGGGTTTCTTTAGAAACCCTGCTATTGACTTTCTAGGTCCAGTCAGTCGTTGGCGCCGTCTCTCTCCTCCTGTCCTTAGCACTAGGGCGCCACGAGCCAGGTTTTTCCTGCGAATGACGTAGGCCACCTGCCTCTTTCCCTCATAATTATTCGGGCTCGGGTCGCCTGGTGAATGCAGTGGCAGCCGGAACGCCAACCGCAGAGCATGGGGTCGTCACGGTAAGATCGCTACTTTCTCGTTTTTGTCTTAAAATTGTAATTAAAACAACCATGATTTTGATGATGCATTGCATACACCAAGTTTTCATCTTTAAACAAACACCCCCCGCGTGTTCGGCAGCGACATATAGGGGCGTAGATATTTTAAAGACTACTCCACCGTTTGGTTAGTCAATACAAGGGGCCGCGTGTTTACTTAAAGGAGCCATGAAACATTTTTTTCTACATTCGCCCAATACTATCTGGAATCACTACGTGACGTTAATGACTGAATTTGTTTTTGTTTTTATTTAGAGGCATTGGCAGTCGCCAAAACAATTCGAGAAATATAAGCATCACTAATCCCCTCAACTTGGAGCCAGAACAAGCGACCACGTGGCTTGGTGCCTATCCTATGTCGCCAACGTTGATCATACCCACGCGCTGGGGTTGCCAAAGTAGAAAAAGCGTGCTGAGCTCCAGGAAATAGTAGAGTTCGGCTATTTTCATTACCGCAGTGGTTGACACGAGCCTTACTCGAGTGTCCGCCGAGGCATTGATTGTTACGAGCCGGAGTCGAGTGCTCCCGCAGTACTCGTGTCCAAAACATGAGCCGCGCTAGACTGTCGTCAGGTGGACGGTTTTGACCCTGCAATTACGTCATCAAGCTTTGCAAAGGCAAGACTGAAAGCAATAGCCCCCTTTTATCCTCGCAGTTTCACCGGGACAAGGAAGCTTCTGAATCAGTGGCGGTCTGTGCGAGTGTACTTGGGCTAGACTAGGACCAGTACGCCTCTGCAAAGTCACGAAAATTCCAAACCGATATCGCTTCATGACCCCTATAAAAAGTGCTCTTTGATTTCTAACTGCTTCCACTTGTCTGTTATAGTTATAAAGTAACGTAAAGAGAAATTGATGATTTTGAGTTGTACTTAGTTAAAAAAAAAACAGGTTTCCACATTATGTATACATATTGCGCAATCATTTTATGCAAGTGTGGAGTTTCATAAGGTCGAGAAGGGCAAAAATTATACACGAATTGGCGTTCAATTTGATAGACATTATAATTGTCAAGGTTGTTGCGTTTGGTACTCACAGAGAGAAACCCCTCGGAGAGAGCTATGAGCTGAAAATATGCTTTACAGCTTGATAAAACACAAAATCTGTTTTAGGGCGAGATGCTGTTACTTACAAAAATTAATTCACTTGCAGGAATCGATTGCTGCCCCAACGCAGAATTTTGTTTTTATTGCTCCGCCATGAAGAAGCATCGCTAGAGTTCGTGGACCCTTGTATTTCCGCAAAACGTTTGTCGCCACCTGTGATGACTGGGGTCACGCGGTGCCACGTAATCACTATAGAGTACGAGATCACGTGAGCTATTGTGACGTGACATCATTTCACATGCTCAGGCGACGTGACGCCGTTGTGTCATGGGAGGTCATTCCACGTGGTTACGGGCCGCCACGTGATCCATTCTCGTACCAACCACGTAACTCATAGTAGCACCAACTCTCAGACCTCATCGCCCATAAATATACGATGACATAGCGGAACGCATCACCCGACGTAGGAAATCACGGTTCGTCGTCACATGTGTAGGGCAAAATGACATGCGCGACCCATACTGTCACTGTGTTCGGCCTTCCACAGGTGATGTCTTCTGTTGGATTGATTTTATTTTATCGACTGAAATAAGAACAATCTCAGGCTGTTAATTCTGACGGTGTTGGACAGAGACTCCAATGTTTCACCGTGCTCTTGACAGACACCATCCAACCTGATCGTGACGTCAGGAAGAGCAATTATGCGAGGGCGCCATCGAAATATCTTGTCTAAATCCCCTTGATAACGCATGCACATCAAGGTACTTCAATCTTGTCGCCTGCGGTATGCGCTGCCCTTGGTGTGACGAGATGGCTCTCTCTATATGTGACGAACAGATACTGACCCTTCGATGGCGTGTGGTCAGCGCAATTAAACAATTATACGAAGATCCACAAGTTCGTTTCCGCAACACATGAATAAATGTATATTCATCTTTATGCTAAGGAACAAGTTGGGAGATATTATGTGCAGCGTGTCTTTCGAGCGTAGCTCAGCACACTGCACATTATGTGTCTCCGGAGTTTATGTGTAGGATAAATATACATTTTCTTTTGTGTTATTTATTTGTAAGATGTCCAAAGAAACGCGGGTTGATGACATGGTTGATAATAAAATTACTCAATATTTGTTTCAGAACCAATATTTACCTG
>JABSTQ010001231.1:0-26131 GCA_013358835.2 Ixodes persulcatus | reverse complement strand
TTCTATATCTTAAACTCATATCGCGCACTCTTATAGATACTGAAATATGTTTTAGTAGTTGTAACTGGCTCTACTAAGATGTAATCTGAAAACAAAAATCCCATACTGTGTATCACCCAAAGAGGCATTTTAAATGTCTACAACTCTAAAAGTGCCATTGGCATCCTTATTAGATCAAATAATTAATTAATTAAAAGTCCACGATTAATCGGAACATAACCTTAATGTACAAAAAATTTTCGAATATAGTTTGTCTGAAGTACGGGTCCGAAAAGAAGGATTGAAGACCGCACGGCGGACGATATCCATCTCCAAGATCATTCCCAATGCTGCAACGTTTGCTGGGTTCACGGGTAGCTGCTATCTTCAATGGAGACTAGGCGGACGACATGTTGAACTCAAACGCATGTACACATAGTAAAGTGATTAGTTGGGCGAGTTGGTAATGATTGAACATGGTTAAAATTGCGCACAAACAGAAAGGAATAGGAAGAGGGAAGAGAGAAGAGACAAGCGCAAACTCACAACTCGATGTATTAAAGAAGAAAAAAGAACACATAATTGATCACATTGGTGACCGGTAGAAAGACGCTAATAAACGGAACCTTTCCACGTTGTACACGAGGCTTGGCCAATACCAAATGAGCCACGTATGGATGGTTACCTTCGGAAATGCCGCTGCCAAGCTTAAAATCAAGCCATGCGAAGAGTTCGTAATCAAAGGGAAACGAGGTCAAGTTGAAACTCCTCTGGCTACCTATTCCCATGCCGGACTTGGAAGTAAGGAAGGTACTGGAGCCCTTCGAATTGGTCAAGTACAGAAAACGGGGGAGATAGAGGTTTTCAGGCCTAGGTGCTCTTGAAACAACGACACAAGAGGTGACACTTGTTCTGAAGCAAGACCTTATGGTGAACAGGATACCAAACCTCTTGAACGTTTATGAATCCAACACACTCGCCGTGATCCCCGGAAGGCCACCGTTCTGCCTTAGATGCAAAGATATTGGCCACATCTGTCGGCAGTGCTGCACTCCACGGTGCACGGAGTGTCGGCGGTTTGACCACAGTAAGGAAGAATGAGTCATAGTATATGCTTCCAAACTCCAAGAAAACTAACACCTAACGGGGACCACAACAAGCACCTAATGAACGTCGAGTAAATGTGCAACGAGGAGATCACGTTGACACCAGAGATCGGCGACTAAACAAGCGAAAAAGAGGAGACCAGCAACAGCTGCACTGAGGACTTTGAGGCGGAGCACAAGCCTGCCGTGAACCAAGATACGATACCAACAACGCCACATGCGAAATCAAATGTTGGCCTTCCAAACAAAGGAAATGAATCGCGAAAGAACCTCAAACCCACTAAGCAGTTGGTCGAGGTCGACAAGGAAGAGAGACGACACTTTACGAAAGCCAAGGTTGACACCAGTGAGATCGTGGTGCAGAAACCTCAGGCCACCATCATTCCACTGGAGTCTATTTACTTGTGGCGCCATCTCCCAATAGGCGCACCGAGCGGACAACAGAATGCGTTGCCTGCTTGCGGCGTCTATCGGAAGATGGAACCACAAGGAACTAGCGTCGCTTACAGAGCTTTAAGTACAAACCGCATGTAAGCGATTTGGCGAGCGACGAGACAAGTGACGGTGACCAGCTTGGCTGTCGCTCGGTCACTCGCGCGACGGGGCAAACCGCATGAAAGCGACGGGAGCAAGTGACCAAGCCGATGAGTGACGTTTTCTAGAAATCCAAAAACCGAGCGACGCGACGAGCGACAGTGAGAAAGCTCCGTCGATCGTCTCGTCGCTCGCTAAATAGCTTACTTACGGTTCAGCCTTTATTACAAATAGTGTTCAACTGCTCGATCGAAGTCACGTGGTTTATGTTCCGCGTTTGCAGTAAAAGCTTTGATCGTCTGCGAGCATCTCCTCCTTTCCACCTGCTTTCCTTCTCTCCCCACGAAAGCGCGGCGCATGCGAACTTGCGACCAAACTCCGCAGGAGTCGTCCGCCATTAAAGTGCAAGCGCTCCCCATGTCCTCAGAGGGGCCTTTTCTTATTACAGGTCCTCGAGCGTCGCTTACTGTGCATTGAAACTTCTCACGGTAAAACCGACATGCTCTGTACACATTCGGCGAAAGTCCCAGCTTTCCATGCACAAGCGCCGATTTGTCCGGCTCGCACTACAGCTTAAAGGGGCTATGCAACAATTTTTTTACTTTGCGCAAATACCGCTTAGAACGGATCCCTGACGTTAATGACCTATGAAACACGCCTTCGTTTTTCACCCGACGCATTAGAAGTCCCAGAAAAAAATTAAAGAAAAAAGAGCAACGTTTACCCCCTCAACTCGCAGCCAGAACAAGCGGCCACGTGATCTGGAGCCGATTATATGCCGCCAATGTTGATCATAGCCACGCGCTGGGGTTGGCAAAGCACAGGACACGCGCTGAGTTCCAGACATTGTTATGGCTCGGCTATTGTCGTCGTTGCAGCGATTGGACACGGGCCACTACTCGAATGCTTCTCGAGCTATCAATTATCACGAGCCTAAATCGAGTGCCCACGCAATGCTCGGGTCCAATCTATGAACCGCATTCAAATATCGTCATACGGGTGTACTGCGATCCCCGCGTTACGTCATCGAATTTTTCAAGGGAGAGATTGAATGAAAATGATCGCTTTTGTCCTTGAAATTACACCGCAACAAAGGAGTTTCTTGGCCAGTGGCATTGCATGCGAGTATCCTTGAGTCCCACTAGTGCCAGTAAGCTCGTGTAAAGTGAAAAACATTCCAATTGAATATCGTTGCACAGCTCCTTTAAGGTCCTCTTGGGACACCCTATATCTATTCGCTGACACCCCCGGAAATGCCGATCGTGGAGAGTTCCAAGCATACTTTTATAGCCTCGCATTAAAATCGCGAAATCAGTCAATAGGAACGCAGAAGGAGATATCACGAAGCATGACGCGTAAACATAATTGGCCATGCCCTGCGCTTCTGAAGTTCTTAGTGACCCTACCCCTACTTATGTATAAGAACAATACAGAGCTACCCTAGCGGGTCGCCACCCATGCCGCGCCTGCGCGATCGGGTGTGGGCAGCATGCGGCATGTCCTGCATCAACAAACCCTTGTTAGCCCCCGTGTTCTCCTTCGCGTTAGAATTGTTAATTCTACGTCTTCCTAGCAATGTCTTATCCCTTTAGTGGCCTGAACGAAATTAACGAGGCTAGCGTGACATCGCAAAACTTTGTGTAAATAATTTAACGTGCAGCGATTCATTCCGCGTGAACGCCGCAGAATGGACGCTATAGAGCCTGATTCACATGGTGAGATTCTGCTCGTTATTTTCAGCCGCGACGTCACTCGGGCAGCAAAAGCGTGATCGGTGGCTGCGATGCTCGATGTCGATACCGAAAATAGGAAGCAGAATCGGACTAAGTGAATCAAGCATAAAAAGTCGGTGAGGGCCACTAGTAACAATGATCAATATCTCCTTGTATCTACTGTTTTTACCGAACCTAATCATCCAAACAACCCTGACACTTAAACATTTTGAGGTCTGCACTTATGGCGACTTCTGGTCTACTGGCCGCTGTTGTTTGAAAAAAAAAATGTGTTGTGTGTAAGTTCATACAGCCTAGAACTTGGTCTGCCTCAACGGGCGACTGGTCTCCCAGCTGTAGATGAAAAATTTAGTCAGAGCAGTATAACAACTAGCCTGGGGTCTTTAACGTGCATCACGCAGTAGTGATACACGACCGCACGCCGGTACGATGCTCATTCAGATCTAAACGGGCAAGGGTGGGGATCGAACCCAGAATCCTGAATTGTGCAGCGCAGGCTTTCGCTCAACGAGCTCCAAGCTGGTGTGCGCTAGCCCACTCGGCCACCAATCCCCCCCGGCTGTTGTTTGAACTAGCAGACGAAAGTTTGAACGGTCAGATGCCCGTTTGAACGTGAAGACGCACTGAACGTGATTTGCGGGTGGTCCGGACAGATTGACGCTTTACCCACGTTCATGTTGGCAAATATATATATATATATATATATATATAAATCTGGCGATCACAAGTATCCGTCAATGCAACCTAAAGTGCTTCCCGCACAACCAATCGTGGTCTGATGATGTCTGTTTTTTCCTTTTCACGGCACCTATCCACGTGTTTGGACGAATTGAGCAGGCAGAAAACACATGACAACTGATATTCACGCCTTTCACGGCTCTTTTGGTACAGCTCTATTGCGGTGTTTTGACGAGAAGGCAGGTTTTAGTTTCGTTTCTTTCAAAACAACACAGCAATGCCCGTCCGGCATGGTGACTTCCGCTTATATCTCTACACTACAAGTGCGCCCGAAATGCCCCCACCGCGGTGTGGCGTAACAGAGCTGAGTTGGTGCATAGAAGCTATTGACAATTACAATACCACTGATGTCTATAGTAGTAGGCTGGATGGAAGTCGAGTTTTGCTTTTTCGGGGTCGAGTGAAACCACCGGCGGCTATTGCTTGACACCAGCAAATGCATTAAACCATATCAGGAAACGTAAAAAGTGACTCACTTTTATTCTATTTTGGATGACCAAACTGCGAAGAAGTTTTTTCTTAGAAGTAGTGAGATCTTTTTGTGTTCTGGTGTCGATACTTTCTACACTAAATTGTTATGGGAAAAATGCTTTTTTATCCTCCGTTGACCTCCTCCACGGGCCACACGAGCAGCCAGTGGGAGCCACGACGTCATGCACGCAGGCATGGAGGCCTGCTTTGATGCCATGCTTACATATATATATATTTTTACTTACGCAAGGTTGCGGAGTGCGTTTAAGGCATCAGCGTTGTCACGAGAGATGTGTTCATGTTGCGAGTTACTATAAACAAAAACGAAAGTTTTGAAGCTTGACGACAACGATTTGGAACAGTCGGGCAGACGTATTTTGTCGATGACATCAGACGATAGAGATTGACGCGCTGTTTTTACAGCGGAGCTGTTAAGGGCTAGGTTCCCCAGGATCGTGGCCGGTACCAGAGGTCGACACAACACTCTGGTTGTCGCCGTCGCTCATAGATGGCGGTAGCTGTACAGAGTGTGGTGTTTGCAGTTGTCTGGCTGTCGCCGTCGCTCATAGATGGCGGAAACCTTTCCAGCCTTTCCACTCTGGCTTGCCGACTTACGGACGGTCATTACTTCATTCCCACCAGAGTGCAGCTTCGCTGGTTTTCCTTCTTCACCAGAGGGGAAAGGCTAAAAGTATTTGTAATTTAATAACCTTCTCAACAGCTACTGACACTGCAAATTCAGTTTAATTATTCCTGCGAAACCTCCTGAAAATTTAGTTACAAGACAATTCACTGAAACTTACGTGTATTGCCCGTTGTCAAGCAATGGCCGCCGGGGGTGCCACCGTCGTGCTACGGATCCACGATCCAGCCTACTACAATTGAGATCAGTATACAATACTCGCATTTTCAAGTGATGCCATCTTTGTGCGCCGGCTTGAGGCGCGCGTCCTGAGCATGCGCAGTTTCTTTCTTCCGCAAAAAATCAGACGCTGTGCATGAGCCTTGCTTAGCTGTGACCTCAAAATTCCTCGTACTTGCCGGAAGGAACTGCCGCATTTCACCAACAAACCACCCAGATGAGAGCTCCAGCGACTGCTTCCATCGCAGCTTCTGCTGCCGATCCTGCAAGGCTCATTCAAAGGCGGGATCGAAATTGAACCCGAAAAAAAAAAAAGCCTAAGCAAGTGTAAGGCTTGTCGTTATTTCAAAACAAACAAAAAACCCCGAACGCTCAACGTATTACAAAAGGCTTAGGAAGCACAGTAGTTTCTCATATGGCTTAACAGGAGCAGCTGGGCTTGCTAAGTCACAGAATTCTGGAGAGCTTTGTGCCAGCACTGATTGGCTCCACTCGCTTTCCAAAAACGCCTTTTATTGTTTTTTTCGAGCAAAACACAGAACAAAAATAATAGAAAAAAATACATGTCAATTGAAGCTGGCTGCGTGGTAGCAAAGCTGTCTATGGTGCTAAAGTTGCTTTACCTAGCAAATATGTTTGAAATCAATAAGCCGTGATAAGCTAGACAGAAAAGAGGGGCGAATCTTGGCCATTTGTCTTGAAAATAAAATTGGAAGTATCGAATGGAGCTTAAGACACGAATACACTTTAATTAAAAAATGCCTTCTCAAGCGACACTTCAGTTTTTTTTTAGCACCATCCACCAATACCAAACTACATAAAAATATAAATATTATTTTTAAAACATAGGTTTTAGGGTAAAGGGAAGAAGCATATATTTTGAAAACTTGACACTTCACGAGCAAAGGTTCGAAATACAGAGCCAATAAATTACAAGAGCTCTCAACAAAAGTCATTTGTTTTTCTAAGAGAAAAAAAAAAGGAAGGTAAGACTCCAAAGACAAATGAACAAGACACACGCAACTTCCCACCCTCCGGCGCAAGCTCCCCGTCTTTGCGATGTTTCATTCACTATAATATTAGCAGTTTGTTTTGTTTATTTAAAATTTGTGACAATATAAAATTGTCTTGAACCTGAGGCAAGAGGCGACAACAAATGTCGCCTGACTGGGCCCCTAGCACCATTTCACTTGCAACAGAAACAAAACTACAACAGAGCGACACCATTACAATATGCAAACGGTAAATACACTAATATATACAAAACATACAACGCAGCAAAAAAAATTGAAATAAAAAATAAAAGCCGTTAAAGCCATTAAACCTGAATAAAATGTACTAAACAAAATAGAGGAAATACATATTCAATTATTTTCTGAATGTCTGCGGAGACGTATGTTCCAGTATGTCAAATAAGTCAGAGTAAATGTTCAGGAGGTTTGGAATTTTCAAATTTAATAGTTGTTTGCCAGAGTTAGTTCTGGTTCTCGTTTTTACAAAATGTCTATGTGTAAAATAGTAGCGTGTATTAGGGCTTGTATATGTAGAAATCAATAATTCGCGGTCGGCTTTTAGTTTTCAAAAACTTACTTCAGACGGTCGTTGCTTATATGAGGCTTTACAATTCAGTATACGATTTAATTCAAAGTATGAAGACACATGATTGAAGCTCGATAAGTTTTTAATAAACCGCACGCCTTTTTTTCATTAGGTACACATTTTTATTATTAGATTTATATGTAACCAGAGACAAGCAAACAATAATGCAGTCGCAAACGAACGGTAGCGAATTAAAGCTGACGTTTTCGCCACGTAGGGAGTAATGTTCGAAATCTATTCAGCTTGCCTACAGACTGTGCGATGCTGCGTTTCACACGACTTACATGTAACGTCCAACGAATGTTTTCATGAAACGGTAATCCTAAAAACCTGTAATCAGAAGTTGTGATTGAAATATCAAGGAGCTTGCAAGAATATTAGGTCTATTACTGTAAAAGAAAACAATATATTTTGTTTTGTTAATATTTAAAAAGTTGATTGGTGTCAAGCCATTTGGATAGATTTTTAAGCCCTATACTGATGGCAGGAATAAAAGATGGTAAGTTCCTTGATAAAAAAATAAAACAACAACATCCGCGCTCAGGAAAATGTCAGCAGTTTGAGGAATGAAAACAATTCATTAATATAAAGAAGAAACAATGCAGGTCCCAATATGGATTCTTGTGGAACACCATATTTTATATATTCAGTGTAAGAGGCTGTACTATTAACTACTACAAACTGTGTCCGATTTATGATATAGTGGCATAACAACTTGAGAGGAGTTTCTCTTATTCCGCAATGTGGCAGCTTATCGAAAAGTATGTCGTGTTTAATAGAATCGAAGGCTTTCTTAAAATAAAAAAAAAATGTCTTAGTATGGAGTTTATTATCTATAGTACTCAGTTGGTTCTCACAGACTCTTTAAAAAGACCGGTTTTGTTCTTGGGTACACGAACTATAGTTTATATTGCACCTTATTTAGACAACGTTTCAAGCGATAAACGGCTTCATCATGACGGTATTAAAAACAGTCACAACCGTCGACTTAAATTTTTTTTGTCAGTTTGTGAAGCAGTATACACGCGATGCTAGTCCAAGAATCTGCTTGCGTCATGAGTCAGACAACGCTCCCGCTTATTATTCATCACCTGCTGAGGTTGCAAAGCTTTTCGCTGCTTATTTTAGCAAGTGTTACTCTGGTGACCACCAGGCTTTTCAGCCTGACGGCTATAAGATAAACTCTCATGAGTTGTCTTCCTTGCGTGTTGATTGGGAGATATCGCCGAAGCGATTAGGAGGTTGAAACTAAAGTTCTAGAGTGGTGCTGATAGTATGCCGAGTTTTTTGCCAAAGGATCCAGTGAATTTTTCATTCTTATTCTGAATCATATTTTAATATCTCTCTAAGTTCGGGCACCTTTCCTTCGGTTTGAAAAAAAGTCCGTTACTGTATTGATTTTACAGGGTGGAGATACATCCGCTTTTACAAATTAACAACCGATTTCTTTACTTCGTGGCTTTTCCAAGGTTTTTGAGCTTGTTATACGTGCGCGAATGCTTCTTCATTTTTGCCAGAAACTTAACCCGTGTAGCGTAGCTTCATGAGCTGCCGCTCTGTGAAGACTAATTTGTGATCTTTTATAGAATACGCCGCGCCTTTTGTTAGGAATAGAGGTCAGGTAGATGCAATATATTTTGATATGCCGAAAGCGTTCAGCCGAGTTAGTCATGAATTGTTATTGCGTCAGCTGTCTTCAAAGGGAGTTTGCCGGGATTCATACAGGTGGTTTAAAGCTATTTGTCACCTCGTTCTAACACTGTTTGAGTGTCTGACAGTCTCTCCAAATTATTTTGTTCAACATTGGGTGTTCCTTACAGATCACCCTGGGTCCCCTTTTGTTTTTGGTATTTATTGTGATATAGGGTCTAGTGTAAGTAAGGCTAAACTGTTACTGTTTGTTGATGATATTAAGTTACTCATTAACATTCATACTATTTTAGACTGTAATATACTACAAATTATATATTTTTATTTCTCCAGAGTTGTAAGCTAAATCAACTTACCTCTCCGTGTCTTTTTGCGCTGTTTGTACCCTTTCAAAATGCAAAACCAATTAGCCCAACTCACCACCGTGCTACAAATCAACTGTCTCTCGACTACCCAAAAACAAAGGTGTTATCTTTTTGCCGACTGCATGCTGTTGTTGATTTTACATATACTTTCGAGGCAATACCAATAGAACGTGTATCAAACATAAAAGATCTTGGTGGGCGTATTGATAGTAGTTTAACCTTAAGAAACCAGTTATCTTTTGTCGTGGGCAATGCCTATAAAATATTAGGAATAGTATCTCGATTAACAAAGAATTTGAGGAACCCCCACTCTTTTGTGTCTTTTTAATTTTTTTGAGTAAGGTCGCACGACGTGAATTTGCGTATGTCACATGAAACTTGACATCTAAAAGGCAGGCTATGAGCATTGACAATGTCCAAAAAAAAAAGGGTTATTCAAATTGTATATTTATTGTATATTATAACTATGGATATACGTACTACATTTTTTTTTTACTTCCACTTTTGTCTACCAGAAGAACTGTTCGTGACTTTGTGTTTCTGCGTAAACTTATAAATAGGGCAATTGAATCTACGCAGCTGCTTGGGAAAGTTACTTTTCATGTTCCTTTACGTGTAACCAGACACTTTTTTAGATTTTATGTTCACTCGCCCTGTAACACTTCAGCACTTTCTCGGATCCAGTCATTGTATAACACCACCGTTCCACCTCACCTGGACATTTCGTCATCAATAACACTGTACCGCAGCCAATTGAATGAGCACTTATCTTCTCCTTAGTTTGTTCTATTTGTTGTTCGTTAAACGCTCCTTTTAGAGCGCAGCTCTTAGGCGCCCGTTTCCGGCTTGAGCGGCGCTGCCGTCGGCGTAACCGCGCGGTGCATCATGGGATATATCCCATAATGCACAGCGCGGAGATGAGGAGGAGGCAGAAAGAGGGGGAGGAAGACGAAGGAGATGTGAGGAGGAGGGGGAGGGGAAGGAGGGGGACCAGAAAGGAGGAGATGGAGGAGGAAGGAGGAGGGGGAAGAGGAGAAGGGAAGAGGGGAGGAGGAAGAGAGGAGAGGAGGAGCTTGAAGGATGAGGGGAGGAGGAGGAGGACGGGAGCAGGAGGAGGAAGAGGAGGGAAGAGGAGTAGCAGGTAGGATGAGGAGGTGAGGAGGAAAGAGGAGAGGAGGAGCTTGAAGGATGAGGGGAGGAGGAGGAGGACGGGAGGAGGAGGAGGAGGAAGAGGAGGGAAGAGGAGTAGCAGGTAGGATGAGGAGGTGAGGAGGAGAGAGGAGAGGAGGAGCTTGAAGGATGAGGGGAGGAGGAGGAGGACGGGAGGAGGAGGAGGAAGAGGAGGGAAGAGAAGTAGCAGGTAGGATGAGGAGGTGAGGAGGAGAGAGGAGAGGAGGAGCTTGAAGGATGAGGGGAGGAGGAGGAGGACGAAGAGGAGGGAAGAGGAGTGGCAGGTAGGATGAGGAGGTGAGGAGGAGGGAGGAGGGGTATACCCTCCCCTCAGTACCCTTCTTTCCTCCTCCTCAAGAGCTGCGCTCTAATTCGGCGTTACAGGGTGTTGCAAACGGCTTTCATTTTTTTTTCTAATGCTTGTTGATGATGGTGCACCATAGTGAAGACCTTCTTGGTTATTTTTGGAAACCTAAATAAAAAATATGATTAAACGAATATTATTATTATTATACCAGTGAAAAATTTTTCGATATTGTCAAGAATAGAAGGACCAGTTGATCTTCCATTCTGAAAGCCGTATTGGTTTGCAGAAATGAATTGATGTTTATGTAGATGACTATCTATTCTCGAACTAATAACTTCATTATTTTGGAAAAAAAGTGGAAGTGAACCTGGTATAAGCGACCATGAAGGAGTTCTAGCTAAGGTCTTCTTTGGCCAGCATTTGACGGTTGTAGCTCCCCCACGAAAGGTGTACTCTTTTGAGAGAGGTAATTACGGCTTGATTATACAAAACGTTGAGGACTACTTTGATGAATTTGCAGCCATGAGTACCTCGTGAATTGTTGACGACCTTTGGCAGCTATTTAAAAGCAAGCTGCTAACACTTATTGCCTGCCATATGTAATTGAAGATTGTGTCGAGCAGAAGAAGATGCGGCAAACCATGGTTTACTAACGTGATTAAGCGATTGCTGAATCACAGAAGTTGCCCCTTTCGTCAGTACTTGAATCAGGGTAGAGATTAACTTCTGCCTATGCTAGAAACAACCGGGCTTGGCGGCACGCCAGCAATAAGCTTCGCTCACCAGCGCCGCATGTTTTTTTTGTGCACACCGTCACCCTGGCCTGCCTTTGGTCACCGTTTTACGGGTCCCCGTACGCCACAGATGGAAGTCTGCTCTCGCCGGCCCGGCATCACCTGGACGCTCCTGTGCTGATGTTGAGCCTGTTGTCTACTACAGAACGCTTGTCCACTTACAACCCATCTACACTACCTCTGAACGAGCTGCCACCCCGCCTGTTATCGCCCGTATCGCTGCCCCCGTCGCAAGAGGCCACAGCATCTACACCGTCATCACTCGAGCGCCGTCTCTGCGATAAAAGGCTGCCCGAGATCTGCATCTGCTTTACTGTGCTGGGCGGCACGCTGAAATGGGTTTCGCTCACCAGCGCCGCATGTCTTTTGTGTAGGTAACCACTTGCTGTTCTTTACGTACATCGCGTACTACTTATGCCGAGTTGCTAGTGCTGCCGAGCCCAGGCTACTGTGTTACTATTGTTCATGACTGTGCATGCGTAATATTGAAACAACTGATTTTATCTGGGAATGTTGAAATGAACCCTGGTCCCCACACTCGATCTTCATATATAAATACTGGAAACACCAGTGACATAATGTCGGGCCTAAACGACATCAGGTCTGGACAAGCATCACTCTTAGAAGAAATGAAATTGATCCGTTCACAACTATCAGGACATGATAGAACGTTCAACGATATTAAAAAAAGGCTTACGAATATAGAAGAGGACTGCTCGTCTATAGCTACAATCAAGACACAGGTCGAAAGCGTTCAGACTCTTACGAGGAACAGAGCTACACAAATCTCTCACGTGACAGACAGATTCGACAACTCTGAAGTCAGGGTTCGTCGAAGAAATCTTATTTTTCTCGGACACACAGATAATCAACGCGACAGATGGGCCTAGTCAGAAAGCCTAGTAATTGAGCATTGCAGCGCGGAGTACAACGTAACCCTCCAACCAACAGACATCGAATAAGCCCATAGGATTGGAACCTTCCAGCCTAACAAAAATAGGCCTATTATTAGAAGGTTCGCACATTTCGAAATCAGAGAGCAAGTTCTTTCGTTTTCTAAAAAGCTAAGGGTACCAGCTACAGTATTTCCGAAGACTACTCGCCAAACACACGCACTGCTCGAAAACATTTGCTTGAATTTGGTAAAAAAACAACTCAGCCTCTTCAGGCTCCGTCATGATAAACTCATAATTAACAACACGACTTACGTATTCGATCACAATACACAAAAGGTTATTCCACATCCCTCGTAGCATTCAACAAACTCTGCTGCGAGTTCGAACAACATATGCTTATCTCCCCTTTATGCGAACATCAGAAGTATTTTGCCCCAACGAGAATCACTTCGAAGTCTCATTGATACCTCTGAATGTAATCTTGTCGTGCTCACCGAAACATGGTTAGATTCATCTATTTGTGACACAGAATTGTTATATTATTTTCCTAACTTTGATATCTTTCGGCGCGATCGTGCGAACAAACGCGGTGGAGTCGTCTTCTTGGCTGCTCATCGCAACCTGCAATCCGTTGCCATTAGCACTCCCTCCCCTTTAGAAATCATGTTTATATGCTGTAATGCTTCCTGCCCACACATTACTATTGGTGCTTGTTACAGCCCACCAGATGCCGATTCTTTTTTTATTACTGAATTTCATGAAGCCCTCCAATAGATAACTACGTGATATCAGCACGCTCCCATTCTTATTCTCGGTGACTTTAACTTTCCTGCAATAACCTGGGCCGACCTGGCACTTACTACATCCAAACACGACACAGAAAGCGACTTCGTTAACACGTGCCTCACATTTGGTTTATTGCAACTTGTTTCTTCCCCAACCAGGCAAACTGCTAAAGTTGAAGCCTGGGCGAGTTGGTATGACATATTTAAACGATTAAAACAGCGCAAAACAGGTTAAAAGGTTAAAACAGCAGCGTCTGTGTCCTTCTTTATCCTGTCCGTTGTTTTTTGCGCTGTTTGAACCTTTTAAACAGGCAAACTGATAATTCTAACATCCTTCACCTTGCACTTGCTTCGCATCCTGAAAACATGTCGTCGATTACACATTTACCCGGTTTCAGTGATCACGTAACAATACACGCCACATTTCAGTGTCAACTTCCGCATCCCCAAAAAGTGAAGAAAACTTTAACACTGTATGATAAAGGTGACTACAAAAGCATGAACAAAGAACTAGACGCCTTCTGCAGCCGGTTTCTCACTGACTTTGCAAAACGTACTGCTGAAAGAAACTGGTTATTTTTTAAAAACAAGATGGAACATCTAATCACAACGTATTTCCCGACTATCACTGTTATTGAGCAAACATCAACTCCATGGCTCAATAAGGTGCTAAAATGTATCAGCACAAAAAAAAAAACACACAAAAAAACAAACACGACAGTTTAGATTTGCTAAACTGTTGAACAGCACGCGGGCAGGGGACAACAAATATAAGGCTACCGAAAACAATGTTTGACTCTCTTGTTGCTCAAGCCAAACACACGTTTCTTTCTTCTACTTTTCCCCCAATGTAGCGTAGCAATCTCAAGCGATTTTGGAAAAATATCAGCCCCGGTCCATCAAAGCCCATATCATTATGTGATCAAAACAACTCGCCCATTCCGAAACATGACATTCCCCAAACATTGAACTCCTCCTTCTGTTTCGTTTAACGCAAAAACCAGCCGGCGATCTCCCTGACTTGCTTTATTCTGATCATCCGGCTGTGCCCTACATAACCTTTAATTCTATTGGATTCCTAAAAGCAATTGAAGCTTTAAAACTAACATCCTCCGAACGTGTTGACGGCATTAATTCAAAGATACTAAAAAGACGAAGAGTGCCACAAGCGTCCTTTTGTCACACATTTTTCAGCAATCTGTCTCATCTGGAGTGGTACCACTGGACTGGAAGGTGGGCAATAAAGTTCCCATACTGAAGGAAGGTTCACCGACCTGAAGCAGCAGTTATCGCCCCATTTCACTCACCCGTGTTTTATCAAAATTAATGAAGCATATTATTTACTCGCATGTTATAAATATCTTATTATCTGTTAATTATTTTCACCAACACGGTTTCTTAAAAAGACTTTCTTGTGAAACCCAGCTTGCTCTTTTGACGAACGATCTAAGTTCAAGTGCTAATAATAACATACCTGTGGATGCCCTCTTTGTAGATTTCGAAAAACCTTTCGATAGAGTTCCACACCAACGTCTCTTATTAAAACTTTCACGTTTAAACCTCGACCCTCAAGTTTGTAACTAGATTCGTAACTTCTTGTCAAACTGAGAACAATTCGTTCACGCTAATAACCACTCTTCGCCATGATCCCCGGTTGCTTCGGGAGTGCCCCCGAGTACTGTTATCGGTCCCTTTTTCTTCTTAATTTACATAAACGACCTACCTGCTAATATCTCATCTAACATACACTTATTTGCCGACGATTGCGTTGTTTATCGTCCTATAAATAACAGTACTGACGTTCACACCCTGCAGTCTGATCTTCACCACATCGATGCCTGGTGTGCTAAATGGCTGTCTTTGAATGTTAACAAAACATCCCTCGTTTCTTCTCATCGTAGGCAATTTTGCCCATCTCCTTACTACGTCATTTATGGTTCACTTATATCCCCTGTACCTTCATATAAATACCTAGGCATTACTTCTTCACACAATTTAACTTGGTCATCTCCCATAACGAACATAGGTAATGACGCGAATCGCGTCCTTGGCTTTCTATGTCGCAACCCTACGCTTAGCTCCTCCATCTTTCCTCTTACTAGTCCAACCCGAACTAGAATACGCATCTGCTGTTTGGGACCCACATCAATCTAATCTTACTAAAACACTCAAATTCGTGCAAAGTCGCGCAACAACATTCATCTGCTTAGACTACTCTTGTCATACCAGTGTCACCGCACTTAAATCTCAAGCTAATCTTCTTAACCTCGAATCACGGCGCAAAATTTCCAGACTGCCATTTTCACAAGTTTTATCACTCATCACTTAGCAGCTTTTTATTCCACCAGCACACCGCGTTTCATGTCGCATCAGTCATCAGGAAGCAGTTTTCTTCCCATGCCCGCTGCTTTGCGCATCTTTTTTCACTTTTCTGTCAGACAGCAAAGGATTGAAACGATCTGCCCACCGACGCCGTGCTCGACTCCAACCCCGCCCATTTCAAGGCATTCATCGAAAAAATTTTTTTTTATTTTTTTACTGCTTTTATATAATAATCCTTATTTGGGGCATTCAAGGTTCAATAAATAAATTAATAAAAATTAAGCATAAAATAAAAAATGCCACGGCTAACTTTTACTCCACTCTAGTGGAAAGATTAAAACTAACCCAAATGAAATGTGGAGGTTCGTTAAATCCAAGGCGAGTAAGATAGTACTATCCCGGCCATCTCCACCGAACAAGGTTATGTCACAAAAGACGCGGAAAAAGCTGACTGTTTCAATAGTTACTTTAGTCCGTTTTCTCCGCACCCGCAAGAACCGCAGTCTCTGAAACAAATTCCTCAATTTTTGATGCAATGCGAGACGTTCTGGTATCAAATGAGGGCGTCATGAAATTTCTTTGAGAGCTGAGAGCAAACTCTGCCACCGGTCAGAGTGCATTCCTTTTTATATCCTAAAATTTTGTGTACCCATTATCACTAAATATCTTGCTGTCGTGTTCAATTTGTCTTCATCATTCCAGGAAGTGCCTTTAGAATGAAACACGGCGAATATTGTCCGGGTTCATAAAAATAGTCTTAGTTCACAGGTTTCAAACTATAGAGCCATTTCTCTAACCAGCGGGTGGTGTTCTAACATATTTCGCCACTTACAAGCGAACAATTTCTTCGTAAGATATAAACATGGATTTAGAGTAGCCTTTTCTTGTATCACTCAGTTGGTCCAGTTCTTATATTATGTTTTTTGTTCATTTGATCTTGAGAATCAGGTTGAGTGTATTGTGTAAGACTTTCGAAAGGCTTTTGATACTGTGATACTGTGTCACACTCTTTATTGCTCCTGAAACTTTCCGCTAGGATTACCCGTCAGCGTTCTTGGGTGGGTACGGGATTATCAGACATTTCGCTCACAAAAGGTTGTCATTAAGGGGTCTAAATTCCATTTCACTCCAGTAATCTCCGGAGTTCCGCAGGGATCGGTTTTAGATATACTTTTGAGTTTGATCTACATCAATGATATAGCCTCTGACATCACTTTTAATCTTAGGTTATACGCAGACGACTGTGTTTTATATATGACTGTAAATACCCAAGAAGACGCCACTGCTCTACAGGTTGATCTTAATAAGATAATCTCTTGTTGCCGCAAATGAAGAATGACACTTAATGTTGCTAAGTGCAGTTCTATCCGCTTTGGTAGGAAACAGCTTAACATACATACGGACTTTTATTAAGATACTGAGCAGATTGTTTTGGTCACAAATGTAAAATATTTGGGTGTTAACTTTTCATCTAACCTAACGTGTAATAGTCATGTTGAAATGATAACTATCAAAGCCGGTCGTGTCCTTACTTTTATCGGAAGAAATTTCAGGTACTCTGCTAGGGACGTTAAAGAACATCTATGCATGTCTAATGTGCGTTCTATTTTAGAGTATGTTGCAGTGATATGAGATTCTGACACGAAAACACTAATTAACAAACTAGAACCGACTCAGAATCGAGCTGCTCGCTTTTTCACAAAGTCTTATTATTTTAGTGCCGGCGTTGCTGCATTAAAAAAGAACCTGTAATGTAACTCTCATGAATTACGTCTAAGGTTATCGAGGTGTTCGTTTCTAAATCAAATATCACACGAACGGGTTGGTATCGATAACAATACATATTTAAATGCACCTACCTTTATACCCCGTAGACTGGACCACTCCAGAAATATACGCAAAATAACTTGCCGTACATCCGCTTTTAAATCATCCTTCTTCCCCCGTACAATTTATCACTGGAATAGACTTCCGGACGCCGTGGTTACCACGCCCGTTAAAAACACTGAAAGTGCTCTGAAGCAGTATTTTTTTATGAAAGCGTGCTATGATGGTATTCTAAGTAGGTTTTGTATTTAGTTCTAATGTGTTTGTATACGACAAAGTGGAGTGATAATTGGTTGTGAGTACCGTGTTTCGATGATGCAACGTTAACGAATGTTTTTGTTGATTGTTTTTCGTGCTTCTCCAATGTAGTGTGCCTTGCTGGTGTAGAAGATCACTGAAGTGTATTCTCTATTTTTGTATGATAATGTGTAAGTCACCCCCCCCCCCCTACAATAATGCCCCATGGGCGAACTGTAGGTAATAAATTTAAAAAAACGATATGTCTATAGTTACTTGTATTATCAACAGTACCACCATTATGCAAAGCAGTTATTTTGGGATTTTTTATTTTTTTCAGAAATATTCTTTGAGACAATAATAGATTAGTTAAGTGGCATGCCATGTTACATCCAAAATCTAAAACCACTTTAATTGGTGCCGACTTCACTCATCAAATCCACAAGAACAATTATTTTAAGACCACTTATTATGCCAACAATATCTGGGGGAGGGGGGGAGGGGTGGGGGGGAGGTAAAGAAACCTAGAGTGCGAAGGATGGTGCCCTATATACTTCTTAAAATCCTAAAATGTCGTCACACTCGAAGCCCCAAAAGATAAAAAAATGTCGAATAAACTCATTATTGAGATCTTTGCCATTTAATTTTTTTTTCACGCAATTTTATCTCTTCTGGTACATTGCTTACTGTTAACCGTAGTAGACCTTTCATGATACGCCCAGTTTTCTGAGGGTCAAAATAAATCGCTACAAATGCATCAGTGTAGTAGCGAACGCGCGACTTCTTTATATCAGTACATAATTTATTTCTAACTCTTTCGTACTTCATCATATATCTCTACATAATATGAACTGACTGTAAAGTTTGTTCGGGCTTTGATTTTTTGCAATAGGTTTCGAGTTATCAACGGCTTTCTTGCTGTTTTACTCTTTGTAATTGTTACTCTAGAAAAAAAACAATCGTACAGTTCAATTACTTTATACAAGAACAGGTCGTACAAAACATCGCGATTTGCTGGCGGGTGGTACGCGAGAAACTGTTTGAAATGAAACAAAACAGCGAAAGATGATCACTTATATTACTTACGTGTACGCCTGGTTTGGTGTCGTCTTCATAACAGCGTGTCCAACAAAGACCAATCAGTGTTTCACTAGAGTCCGTAATGCGAGTGGCTACATCAATTATATTTGAGAAACAATTTGAGGATATAATGCCATTATAAACTCAGTGACTGAATAAGATTGCTGTAAAATATTGACATTAAAGTCTCCCATAATCGCTACACCCATCTGAAATGATAAAAAAAAAGTATAACTTAGATTCAACAAAACGAAAGAACTCATCCAGCGACCCACAACGGGGCTGGTAGTTGGCGTCAAACAGGAATGCATTTGTTTTAATAAAGAGCGAGGAAAAACTTAGATGAAAAACTGTGTCCTAAGAAATGAACTTATAAAAAATGTGGCCTTTAGATAAAAATCTGCACAACTACCTTTTTTTTTAATTTGTATACAGCTTTGCATCTGTAACCTTCAAATTGCACTTCGTCATGTATATTGTCAGACCCCATCACGATCATCTGGTGGGATAGTTGGTTGATCAATATGTTGAAATAACAGCGAAAAAACGACAAGGAAGGATAGACAAGGGAGACAGGATAGAGCGCTGAGCTAACAACTGACGTTTAATGAAAAGGAGAAAGAGGAAAAAGAACCCAAGAATGCTTTTAAAACATGCATAATGAAAGCCCGTAAAAACATATGCTATAGCTTGAGTTGCCTGAAAATAAATTGCTAAAAATACTAAGCCTTAAGCTGCTCACTTAAATGACCTTTTGAAAACGATCTAGTCCTGGGATGACGTGCATAGAAACTCCGGTATAAAGAAGAAAAATAAAAAAAAGAGGAAGTTTACGTTTAAAATATTCACAGATGCTAAGGATCGTTAACTATCGCGACTTAAAAAATAAAGTTCTTTTGGTGACAAGGCGACGGACGGCGCGCTTACGCAGGCATCCCCACTGGACAGAATAACCTGTGCCTCGTAGAGCTCGCGAGTTCGTCGTTCCCCGAAATGTTTCAGGATTTTTGTTTTCCTGAACAAGGCGGAGCACTGGCAGTCCCTGATATGTATGGCAGAGTGGCCTGCTGGCGAGGACTTTAGTGACACGGCATGTTCTCTTAGACGATCGTTCACACACCTTCCTGTCTGACCCACACACACTTTCCCACAAGTAAACGGTATTTTGTATACGACTGCACATTGGCATTCGACGTATCTTTGTTGATGTTGAACTCCGCACACACCCTGTTGCTGCTGCTTGTTGTTAATTTTCGGACACAACTTCTTTAGTTTGTCTAGTGCAGACAACACGACTTTGACGTTAAACTTCGATGCAATCTTCTTAAGGTTGTGGGAAATGCGGTGAATGTATGGAAGCACTGTCGGTCGGATATTTGTGTCCCTTTGTATCTTCTGTCGTCCGCGTGAGGTGATAATGGACTTGGCGACGTCATACAAGATGGAACTTGAGTAGCCAGAATTTTGAAGACGCTGCACTTGATCATGAAAGCTTTCCCCCGCTGAATGTACGCAGGATTTCTTTAGCGCCGCATTTATGGAGTTTTTTACAATTCCTCTCTTCATAATCTTCGAATGTGCCGAATCGTATTGCAGGAGGCCTTTCTTGGACCTTCGAACGTACTTCCAACAAGTATGATGTTCAAAGAAAGACAGTCGTAGATCCAAGAACCCCGTCCTGCTATAAGCTAATACATTATATTCATGATCTAAAGGAGACGCGTAAATATTGAAGTCCTGTTTTTTTATTAAGCTGCACACATTCAAGTTAAAAAAAGAAAAAGATTAAGGTTGTTTTATTGCTAGAGATCTGATACCAGGAAAAGAATGAGCATCATGGTAACGACAATGTTGCGTCAAGACCGACATTCAGAGCAAGAGTCGCTTTCTGAAACCAATTTAATTGAATTGGTTTTATTTAGACAAGGTCTAAATAAAACATATGTATGGATGATCATAACATTTTTTTTGAGATCGCTCTCGTCACAGATCCGAATTGCTTTATCACCTACATTTCTCCGTGCAAATACATCCCCATTCTTCTGCGACACAAACCGATGTCTTTTTTTTTTCTTCACTGCACGTTCGCGCTTGCCACAGGAGATGTTTGTTTATGGGAGTGAAATGGTCGAAAAAAACACAGTTTCGGTTCGTCGGTTCTAAGGCGAGAGAAACTTTGGATCCCCTTTTCCCTCTAATGGTGTGACGTAAACAGGATAACCACACACTTTACTTATCACTTGCTGACGTAGCTAGAACGCATGAATGATCTGCATTCCTTGCATGAACTTTTGGCAACAATATAAAAAGGGAACAGTTAATCTTTCTTCTTTCCAGTTCCCACAACCTTTGTTCAACATCAACCTGTCAAACTGTAGTAGGTTTGAACATAAACTCTCCTTTGTAGCCCTCGTCGGGACCATAACATGTTCCGAATTTCGTAGGCACGTAAAGAAAAAAAAAAAAGCGTGGAAGTCTGCAAATTTTACCGGCAAGTTAAATACCAAAACATAACATTGGTGTAAGTATGTTTATAGAACCGGAAGTTAGTCTGCTTTAGAAAGCGTATGGTGCCTCAGGTGTAGATGAGCAACTTAGCCAGTGCGGTACAACCGCTAGCCTGGGGTCTTTGACGTGCTCCAAGCAGTAGTGATACACGACCGCACGCCGGTATGGTGCATATTTAAATCGAAACGGGCAAAGGTGATTGAACCCAGGGTCCCTGGGTTCTGCAGTGCGAGCTTTCGCTCCACGAACTTCGAGCTGCTGTGAGCAAGCCCACTCGGCCACCGATCCCCCGCAAGTATGTATTTAAGCAGTCCTTACGGATAAGCCTGCCTTTTTCTAAGGCTTATATGCGGTGAATACACGAGAAAAAATCTGCAGCTTTTTGGCCACAGCCTGCGAAGAAGTGGTGGTAGAGATCGCTGTTATTGAGCGTAGTAACACGCAATTTTATGCGTATATAGTTTTTATTTACTCGATCACGCGCAACACAGCCTTGTGGTCACTAATGTATCTTGGACGGAGAGCACACTGCCCACATGAGTCTACGTTCTTCCCTAAGACTTAATCGAGAGAGGCATCATTACGAGCAGTTGCTTTACAAGTGGTTGTATACGCCGTTCGAGTTCTGCGACGAGGAATGTGTAGCCGCGTCCTCCGCCAGCCATAGAAGTTGAAGACACTGCCGCCTGGCTTGAGTCACGCTTGCGCGCTTTGCCTCGAGTCACGGGGCGCTGCATGGCCGAGCGCAGGTGAAACAGTATTTCCTGCCTGGCACAACGCCGACGTCGCGAATGCTCCCGGGAAATCCGCTTAACATCTATCGGTGGAATGTGTGTACCCTCCGAATTCCACGAGCGCTAACTTCTGAGCAGTATGTAGGTATGTATAGCCAAGCACAGCGACGAACTGAGGCAAATTGGCTAGCATCCAGGCCCACCAAGAAATAATCTGAACCAAAAAGACCGTATACTTCTCGCTTGCTGTCCGGGTCAAGGTCAAGGTGCAATCTCTGCTCTTGATTAGGTTAGTGGGCATAACCCACGCACGGAAAAAACTGCGAACAACACCCGCGCGGTTCGCTTTCGGCGCCGACTGATCTGCCCCTCGGCATCGTCCGCTGCCCTCTGACATAAGGCGAAACGGAATATAGAGTGCAGTTTCGAGAAGGCGATGCGAGACTGGCCCTGATGTGAACACCCTATTTTAACTTTACATTGCCGCCAGTTCATGCTCAGAATTGGCCCTGGGTCCCGTTAATAAAAACTTGCGCGCACTAGAACTTCCTCTAATTGATGGCGGACGTGCCTAATTAATCACCCTAATTAGGAAGCTAATAGTAGCCCCGGGCTGTGTGGAGAGCCTGATAGGACTCCGTGGTGGTGGCGGAGACTTGAAAGATGGTGCGGCTACGCCGACCACGCAAAGAAAGTGTACGTGCCGCGTGTCTAATCAAGGCACTGGGTTACGTTTGGAGAGCTCGTTGAATGCGTGGGGGGTGTTTTCAAAGTTCGTCTTGCGTCTTATACCAACCAATATTTTTAGTAAGAACAGTTTTTTTTTTTTATGAAGATGGCTAACTGCCAGGGTGTAACGGCGTCCTTTTCATGTGTTTCTTGCGCTCTGCGAGAATTAGATGGGGAGAAAAAAAAATCCGTCACAGTCAATAGGCTAGTGAACTAATATTTGTCAGTTAGTTTTTAATCAAGGCTTTTATGAGCCATGATCAATTGTTGTGGAGAAGGCAGGTACTATTCGAGGCTAGACGAATTAAATACATTTTTTGAGAAGGCAACGGGCTTTTGAGATGTTTATCGATACTTTTCGCGCATATGTCGTTCGTTTTTGAAACTGGACTCGGAAAGGGGCGCCGGAGGTGTCGCACACAGTGACGCTTAGAAGAGTGTTGCAGTCGTTTCAGTCACGTCGTCACTATCTGGACAACGCGTCATCGGTGAATGCGCCAACGGCGTCGTGCCGAAACAGTGATTAGGTGTCAAAAACGAGCACGTCACACTTCTACGCAGGATTGTGGACAGGGCTAGGTGGCGACTGTTCTGCATAAAGTTTCAAATTCTGGTGAGAAAAACGAAAAAAAAGCCCTGAAAAATGAGTACATTTAAATTTGCCCAGCCTCTAATAGTAAGGATGTACGAAAAGTAGCTCGAGTGAAATAGCGCTGTGACATTCAGGCCTTCACAGTGAAGGGAAAAGCCGCGAACACCAGCACTTTTAAAAAACTTGAACCACTACTCGCACAAACCTATCTAATAGTAATTTCCACCAATGCCATAATTGCAACCTCACACGGGACAACATAAATTAGAAAGCCAATGTCCAGATTAATTATTCGGTCTACTGATCGTTACGATTATTCTCTCGGGTAATGTGCTCCGAATCTCATGGCACACTGTGCAGACGGCATCAACGTAATTTTTATAAATAATTTTTTCCACATTACAGCAATGTACCATTTATACTTCCCGTCCAACTTTGCGACAAATAAGGAACTTAAATAAAAAAAAATATCCAATAAAGTTTGTTAGCAACCCTCTTTTTTATATTGGTGCTTAAACTGATCGCAAGAGTACATATCCGTGAAGGGCTACTAAACGCGGCAAATGATTACGCTTTAAATAAACTGAATTTGGTTAGTTCAAAAACAAATCTCGGTCTTTCTTAGGCCCGCGTGACGAGGCAATACAAAACCCCATAAAAACAACAACAACAACAACAACAAAAACGCTTTTGTTGTTTATAAATGTTTATAATTGTCAATGATCCGCGGATGGCTAAATTTATAAATAGCGGGCACGACTCTCAATTCTTTTACCCCCAAAAAACATGTGTTCTCATATTTAGATTGCTCTCGTGTTTAGTAATTCAACTATGATCGGGAGTGAGTTTTTTCACTGTATAAAATAAGATTGGGGATGAGATGCGGCATAGTTAAACGCTGAAAAACGATGATTTCTGCATTTCAAAATTTGCTCAAACTGAACAACCCGTTTGAGTTGAGCTATTATATATGTACATGTCTATAAGGAAACAGCTTGAACGCTAAACACTTACACGCAGAGAGGACAGGACATACGCAAAGCTGTGTATGTCCTGTCCTCTCTGTGTGTAAGTGTTTAATGCTTAAAACCTACTGGAAAGTCTAAACTACGGCTATTTTAAGATAACGAAAAAAAAAAGAAAAAAGAAACATCCACTTTTTTAACATTTCTGATTGACTGTCTTTAAGAATTGATACTTGTCTGACTAGTTGCCCGCCTAGGAAGTATTCCAAAATCACAGTTAATACCACTCGTGATTGCAATGTCCTATTTGGGTTACTAAAAAAAAAACTTGTTTAATTCTACACCAAAAAAAAAGTTATATATATTAATTAATTTTTGTTGTGAAGCCACTTAGTTCAACTTTCAGCACCACTGCCTGCTTTTATCATGAATGTGAGCTTCCACCGAATTCCCACGCTGAGTCAATCGGGCTTCTACAATTTTTTTTCGCAAATTCAGCAGAATTTTTTTGAGAGTGAAATTAATATTGTTATGTTCGGCTGAGTTCTCACAAAATATAAAATTTGAAATAAGCCACCTTGAATCCGTGGGGTGGCCTTTACAAAGTCCCAAGATTGATTGTTTAACCTATATGCGCCAGCGTGACATGACAAAGATCGCAGAAAAAAAAAATTCTCCAGCACTACCAACAGAATATCAAATTGGCCTAGTTGGTACATGACAACTACGTAAAGGTGCCAAAAAAAAGGTGCCGAATTCAATGTCATGTTGTCTAAACTTCAACTCGTGGATTACGAAAGTACTGTGCAACGTAATGTTTAGAGCTAAACATCGATTAAAAATTTTAACGAAATTAATCGGCTAGTTTTAAGCGATTATTGAATCGATTAATAGGCAGCGTTATTTTTAAGCCATTATAGCGCTAAAAAGAGAAGAGTACATTTCTCATTTTAGGCTTTTTTGTTCTTGATAAATCACCCTTATGTACATTTTCCGCTGGGGATAAACATGTGCAGTTGAGTGTAGTCGAAAGATGATCACGTATTAGTATTCCACCGTTGAAGGCATAGTGCAAGTCTTGTGGTATTCTTCAGCATTGAGCGAGTTTCTTGCCTCCTCACAACAATCCTTGCTGCACTAGGCAGGCGTTCAAGAGACGTTGAAGCTGGAGAGACGTCGTTTGGACATCGTGTTTTTCACGAACGTTGCAACTTCAGAACCAAGGAAGCCCTGCGATCGCCCGTGCAGTTCGCGCAGCCATGCTTTTCTGTCGGCCAGTCGACACTGCTTACCCAGCAATCTGGGACATGGTCCACTTGCGCCATCTATCTTTGGACGCCGGTACCTTGCGAAAATTTCAATGGGAAAATTCGTTTTCTGGCTATAAAAGAACAATGAGCGCACAGTTATCAAAGTTACACCAGACATGGGTTCTTGATGAGCGTTGACATCGCCTCGACACAAAAAAAGAGCCTAATAAAGAGCGTAAGGTGGTTCCAAATGAGATTAAAATTCTGGTCAGTTTGTACGGGAAATCTCTCTCGAGAGACGAACTTTGTGGTATTAAATTAATCTAGGCAGACCCCTGAAAAAAGTAATCGATGATTAAGGAGGCCGGGACTATGCGCGACGCCTTTAGCCAGGTAGGTTAACGTTGGTCCAATTCTGAAAAGTTCCTGAACGCAATTTGCACGACATACCTCCACGAGCCGCACCGGGCGACCATACTCAAGGAGATAAGCATGCTTTATGCCTCAACGACTGCTTACGGCTGTGGCGCAGCGGTTATCGCCCTGGGCTTGTACTGTTGCGCAGCGGTTTATCGCGCCTGGGTTCGAACCCACCCGCGGCGAGGCAACTTCTAGTTTAATTTTTTATGCTTTTATTATAGATATATATCGACCCCCTACTCATCTATCAGGCACCTCACAATCTTCGGAGCTGAACCGGTTCGCACACCGCTATTCATATTAGCTCGCAAAAACAACCTCTTTATCTCAGAGCTACAGACGGCGCACTGTCAAGCTGTCAGTAAATTGTCTTTTTACGGGTGTCCGATGTTCTGATTTTATACTTGTGGCTTTATTAATATACAAAATACGTTATTACTAATTTCTGAGGAATTAGTAAATATGCCAATGAACTTCA